>JAWLRI010000918.1:210597-224392 GCA_034781795.1 Crypturellus tataupa | reverse complement strand
AGTAATAGCTTTTTGTACACTGAACTTGAAATTTGGAACCTGGAATTTCCTAAACAAAACAAAACAAACAAACCCACAAAAGCTATTAAAAAATGCAAAAGACAGCTTTTCCTGAATGAAAATGAGAGGTTTGCACTCTGGAGAGCGATTAGATTGGGTTCCAGATTTAGGTTAGCTAATCAAATACAAGGTTGTCATCAAATAGTTGATAGGAGACAACTGTGACTCATGTCTTGACAACAAGACTGTCCTAATGGAGACCTGTGGAGATCCCTCATGCAACAAACTCATATGAAAAGCCCTGAGCAGCTGCATTTCATCAGTAGTGTTTACTGAAATGGGAGATATCTTTATCCTCCTTTAAACTGAAAGTTTTTATTTTGTCCTCAGCCTTTGTTTATAGCTTGTTAATCGCCAACCCAAAACTAAAGATGCTCTTTAACAACCTAATTACCAAGCATAGCAACTGGAAAGAACTGATAAAATCAACTCTGATCTCAATGGTCTACATCTGTAACGTACATAACAAAGGATAAGACTCTAAATGACTTCTATTAAGACAAGTAATGTGGTAAAAAATAACTGGGTATTGAGACTAATTACCTTGCAAAACTCTGTTACTATTTTATTAATCATATGATTTTAATACATTTTTAACTTTCATTATGATTCTTGAGTGGAATTTTTTTGATACTAATCAGAAAGTATTCAAACAAACTCTTATTTTAAAATGCCTAAATTAGAAGAAAACAGCAAACAAAGTATAACAACCTATTCTCTAGGAATAGAGCGTAGAAGCAAAATAAGCAATTAAACAATCTACTCTGTCTTAATTTTCTGTAGGAAAAGGCCATGAGGCTTAATCAGAAATCCCAGATATGTGAGACAAAAGCTAAGTAATTGTTTTCAAAATTTGTTTTAGTGTTTGCTAACAAACCTTGGTCTAGCTCTAATCCTTATTTGTGTAGAGTATGAACAAAAATATGAAAAAAATATGAAAAAAAGCTGTGATTAATTTTAAAGTAGAGCTGTTAAGCAACTATTTAAATAGTCATTTAAGGATTTAAGCTTACTGAACCAATATAAAAGATATATTTGAAAGAGATTTCAGTGCATATTTTGAGCAACTGCTCAAACTAAGCATTATCCTATGAATCTTTTTTGTTCTTAGTCTTCTTTCATTACATCCAGACTCTTTGGATAAAAAATATAGTTTGAGGATAACATTAAAGAAACATTTTGAAATAAAGTTTTTATTTAATAAAATGTTATTCCACTGTCCTGTTCCATTTTCTCCAGCTTACTGTATACAATTGCTGTTTACTTCTCCTTCTGTATAGACTTTCCTGCTTATAAATCCCAGTTTTTCTTTGCTTGATTCCCAGCTCATTTCCTATCTGAATGAAAACTGCTTTCCTATCTGAATGAAAAAAAATCTTACTAATAATTTGCAATGTTTGTTCATACTCCACTGAGCTGAATATCTTCTAGCTTGACCATAGTTTTTACAAAGCAACATCCAACAGTTGTTCTATAGTAACTGTTCAGAGGGAGAGTTTACTTACTGAAGGAAGTTCTGGTTAAGGAACTATATCCCTTCACAACACAGTCTTACATAACACAAAATCATCTACACAATTGATACCACTTAAGTACTTTTGATGCCTACTGCTGGAATAAAAGAAAACATCCTGCCTTCAAAACACAAAACAGCATTTGTGCAAAGATCAAGTAAGAAAGCATGAAGGACAAAGGAATTCCCTTCATAGATAAGAATTGAACTTCAAATGATTTACTTATTCTAAAATGCTTGGTTGCTGCTAAATAGTTTGAAAGCTTTTTTTAAAAAAGGTTTTTAAAAATCAGCTAATAAATTCTTAACATCTAAACTTTATTTTATAATTTAAACCAAGCTAGAAATTCAGAAAGTTAGCATTATATTAACACTTGTTTCTAAAGTAATCATGTGCTAATGATCCATTTCTCTGAAGACAGTTCCAACTATCTGATATTGACAGTACACTTCCTGTGAAAAGTCAGTTATGTTTACCAGTAAAAGGCATGTGATGACCATACAAACTTGATATTTGTGCAGAAAAGAGAAGTGGTTTTCATTGCCTATTTTATTGGATACATAAAGAATATTTAAATAATGATTGCTCTTTGTAGTTTTCATAGGCTTATTTTTATTACTTCTTGTCGTACAAAAAGTCTACAACTGACCTCGGCCCTACTTATTCTGTTAATACTGAGAAATATGAGTTACTATTAATATATTTGAAGTCAGGAAAAGTATCTTTGAATATTTTGTATGATTAATGTAAAAATCACTGAAAATGATGGTTTGACTTATTTTAAAAGTGAATACACACTGTGCTTACAGATTCTGCAAATTCAAATGCCAACCCTGCTAAAATAGCCATGGCACCATAATCTGATTAAAATCATTGAATGGAAAGTATGAATAGAACCTTTATTTTTTTTAAATGAGTAGGAATAATTTAAATTTGATTCCTTTTTTTCCTATCTCATGAACATGAAATTTGCAAAACTGAGTTAACCTGTGTAAACAATAGTACAAGCTAAATTTTAGACATTGTCAGTTAAAAGCACAGATGATTATGACTAACTATGGTATTTAGCTTTATTCCAAAATCCCTGATTATAAATAGGCAGAATTTTGTCCCATGGCTATTTTAGTCATTAAACACTGGATATGCTACTATACGCTAATTTGCTTGACTTTTAAGATTTGTTAAAAGCCATGCAAGAAAATTAGCAAAAAAAAATCCCAATAATTAGAACTGATTGTGTTTTGATCACCTGAACTGTAACACATGCTCTAATAACAGATTTCGTATGAATAAATTTATTCATATGAATAAATTATTCCTTACAGAGAAAGGAACGATACAAGTTGGAGCACTGAAGCTTCCAGTTGGAGATCAGGAAATATTTCTTCCTTGTAAGGGAAGGGAGAGATGGGTCCAAGTTCCAGAGATTTGGTAGTACCTCCAAATCCAGGAGGCATTTAAAACTCAATAGGAGCAGTACCGGTTTGACCAAGAAAGCTCAAAACAGAGATGAAACTGAGTATCAGGTTGTTTAAAGTCAGGCAATCTCAATAAGACATTTAAGAATGAAAATTAGAGCCACAATATTTTATGCCAGTCAAGTGATTATTCCACAAACTCATCTATGGGACAAAAGGTACAAAAAACAGTATGAAAAATCAGAAGAGCTTCTAATAGATACCTGCAGCTTTTGCCTCATATAAATAATATTCAAAGCTATTAGATTTTTGAATCCTGCTTCAGAAGTCTGCTAAATCTGTTGTCTCAGATAAACCAATTGTTTTTCCAGTCTCAAAAACCCTTTACTGTTTTCATTCTTAATGGCACTATCTTGCTAAATCATGGCCTGCCGTGAAGTCATCCCCATTGCATGGAGTCCAAAAATCCAGAAAATAGATGCTGCTAAATGAGCAAAATGGAGAAGTATTCAAGAAAATCATTTGCTTCTTTCCTGTATCAGCCTCAATGGTCAGACCTTGGAAGTCTACATTAGTATGTATTCATGCTATCATGTTTATTAAATATATACACATAGATATTTATTTTTCTATGGTGTCTATCTCAAATTTTCTTTTCCAAACAACAGTGTAACTATACTGAGAAATAAAACTTTAAAAAATTGCCCCAGCTCATACTTAAAGACTCTATTATCTCCTCCACTGATTTCTTTCCACGTGTGTTACCTGTATATTTCTTCTCATTTAAGATAACCTGTAGTGAATTATTTTTTTTTACAGTTATGCCCCCTTTGCAAAATGCATTTCTCCAAGCCATAATACTACCTTAAATCACAGAAGTACAAATAGACCCACTCATATTTCAACTGATATTGATATTTAATGGATTTAGTAAATATTGCCTGACAAAGAAAAAATATGTGTAAAAAAAAAACAAACTTTCAAAATACTTTAATTTACATTTAAATATTTTGAATCAAACATTTCATTTCTCCAAGAAAAAATTCAATTTAATGATGAATTTTTTTTTAAACTGCCTTGGCTGCAAGGATTTCTCCAAGACATTTAGACCAAAGGAAAATCCATACATTTCAGGGTAAACAAACTTGAATTTCCTTCTTTTTTGTTATTTGAATCTATCCAAACATGCTTTCCAGCACTTCAAAACCAAACTCTTAAAAAAAATCACCATTTTTAACACTAACTGCTATTTAGCCCATCAATATGTGAAATTAAACTGAAATATAAAAATATCTGTCTATTTAAAAGGCAAGTTTCATAAGTTAATAAGCAAACAGAGCTAGGCAACAGATTATATGTGTGCACAGTTTATGGGACGTTCAGAAAAGAATTTGTCTTTCATAGGTTTTCAAATAAAGATATATATTTAGGAAGGATTGCAGGAAAGAAAGATTGAGATGGGGGGAGAGTGAGGTGGGCATGAACTAAAGAGAGATCCAGTATTGACAGACCAGAAGTGAAGATTTTTGTGAGGCCTGTAGTCTCCTGGTTCTACATGAGCAAAGACAAAAACTGAGACCTAAAACGTGGAAGATAAGTTACCTGACATTAGATGCATGTAAATGGTATAGCACACAGGTGAAAGTCTATTTTCCATTCATCTTTAAAAATGTTCTTGAAACCAAGAAAGCCTAAGACAACATCTATTTTCATACAGTTATCTTTTAAAAAATAGAGGAAAGAACAGATAAGTTATTAAAGAAGTACATTATCTATGATGATACTTTATTCTTACCTAAGAAGTAAAATTTATGCACAGATTTTCACTGGCCTTAAAGCCAGGAACAGACAAAGTCTGGTAGATTTGGTGAGTTAGGAAAATTCACATAAGAGCAGTCTAAAAGGTCTACTAACACAAGCGCAGCACTTCTGATTCAAAACTTGTTTGCATAGTAAGAATAATTTAATATGTATCTTGTTCTTCTATTCTCCCGTAGGCATCTACTATTGACCTTTCTAATAGAGAATGTATAAGTTAAGAAGGATCTTAATAATCTGACCATCCTAAAGTGTTCTTAAGTGCCTCAGGCAAAATATTGTTTATAAGGACTAAGGATGTTCTAAAGGGTTTTAAACTTAGCTTCTTTTGAAATTTAAAAGCTCTCTGGACTGCTCTTTAACTTATCATGCCCTTACTTGGCTTCAGCTGTAAGACTACTTTGTCTTTGTTAAAGATTTCTAAGTTTTGATTAGTCTGTGAAAAATAACTATAGCACAAAGTAAGTAAAGTCAATTCAATGATGAATGAACAGCAAATACTACAAAACTGTATTAAAAATTGAAACCAAACAGTTTAGCTCTACCAGCTAATTTACTTAGATATCACCCTAAGACATCAATACCATTTATCACCATTGCTGTAGTCTGGCATGTCTGCTCCATCAGTGGCAACAGAAACTTTTATAGAAAACAAATTAGAAACTTAAAGAGAATATATATTGAAAAGAATCAGGAATTACACAAAATATCCACAGTTCAAAATTAACCAAAACACATTTGAGGCTCAAAGTAGATAGCTGTGGTCTTTGATGAAATTATATACAAGAAAGGAGATTACATAATGATACCACAAGTTTTTCTAGTCAAAGAAAATGCAGTCATATTTCTAAAGGGCCTCACATATAGCAAGTTAAATACATACATAGTAACAAATTTAAGAGGACTATTGAGAGTAAGTCATTACAGGTAGTAATAGAGGGTGGAGATCTTGCCATCAGAAAACAGATTTTACAAGAGTTCCCCCCATATTCCTGCCAAATTATGTTTAAAATATTTAAAATGTTTTTCCTGATTTCTTCCATAAACATGCACATTTTTGTATTAGAGCAGCCTGCTGTTAGTTTTTCATCACTTTAATGGCTTATTGAGCTTAGGATATAGATTTTATATGGGGTAAGTAGTCACCGTGAGAAAACATGGATCTGTTGTTAATGACTCTGAATTTACTGCAGCCAGGTAAACAATATTTTATTTGCAGTGACAAAGAAGTCTCAAAGTTTACTTCCTACTATTCTTTCCTCCTATCCTATTTCCAATACTCAGAAGATCAAAACAGAGCCTTGAAAACTATTCTTCTCTTCTGTTATGCTGTGGTCCTACAACATTTAATAGACACAAATAGTAGTATTTCACTACTCTACCTTCCATGAGTGGTCAATAATCACCAGATTCCTAGTTCTATAAAGTGTGGCCTATCTCCACAAACAAATAAATACTAGGGAACATAAGCATCTATGTTTTTCAGATATGAAGATTTAATAACTGACTAGAGATGCAAAATCAGTCAAAGCTGTCACCAGAAGATCATCCAGGTTCTTCTCTACAGGAAGACAGGAAGACACAGGTGCTACCATCTGAAAAGCAGGAGGAAACACAAGTTTCAGAGAGCACTTCAAAAGCAACTTATGAATACTTAGTTTGGATATTAGTAACAAAAAACAAGTATTTACATCTTATTAGTTATGATTTTAAAGGTAAAACCTTGAGGTTTGAACACACCTTTTAAAACAAAACTTTTAACTGGGTTTGGGAATAACTGCATAGAAATATTATAGCAGTTATATTAGCTTGCACTTTATTGCACATGGAACAGCTGAGGGGAACTATTGCATAATCAGCATAAAGACTTGTTTGTTTTCTCCCTACAATAACTTTCAGCAATACTAAACAAGTTCATTTGAAGTTGCATATTGTTCTTTGAATATAGATGTAAGCATAACCCATATTATAAATTAAAATGAATGGAAAAAATCAAGCCTTTCTCTTCATTTTAGATTTAGTTGCTCAAGTTGGTTTAATATAATTCTATAGTTTCCCTCCTTCATTAGGCTTTTTTAAACCCTAATATATTACACTGAACATATATTACTAATAAAATTGTAGATAACTATTGTAAGTATAAGTATATATAGAGCTATCTAAGTATAACTTTTTTGCTACCTCCCTTCCTGAACCTTCCCATTTGCTAAAGCTACAGCCTATTAAAAAGCAATATATGGTATAGATTTTGCAGCACAGTAATACTAGTAAAAAAATTCCACATTTTAAGCTATATGTTAATGTTTTGTACATCTGGAATTATATTTGCTATTTCTGCAAAAAGTCACACTATTTTACCACATAAAGTCTTTTCTGTCATATCAAGGTTCTTGGAGTGAAGGAGAAGAGTCTGTCTTACTGATATCATTAATTCTTCTCCTTCACTTGAGATAAATTTCTAACTACCCTTAAACAATTTCTTCCCATCTTCAGTAATGCAGAATTTATCAATCTGTATTAATATCCAGCAAATTGCTATCATACTACTTAACTTGCTCACTTGCCTATTAGGTCACAGCTAGTCTTTCTAGCCAAGATTCAGTTTGGGACCTAATGATCCCCCAAAACTCATTATTTTAAGTAATTATCTACTGATAGTTTCAAAATAGTTTATCTTTTTTTCCTGTACTATGGACTTACTGTAATTTACGGGCTCCTGGATTTAAATGTGACAGTATGACATAATTACTAGAATTGCATTTGGCACCTCATTATTAAGACCACATCATAACATGTCCACAACAAATTGTAAGTCAGCAGAGACTCTTCATATTCCCTTTTAATGGCAAAACAGTTACTACAGCTTTTCTGGGTAAGAGGACATATCTGTAAATGAACATAGTTTCAATATGTCTAGTTTCATAAGCTAGTCTTTTCCGTGTTTCTGAAAATGTAGAAAGATCAACAAAATTGATGAATGCAAGTATTGAAAAAGTATTTCTAAACAAACTTACTGAAAATAATTCCTACTAAATTCACACCACATGTCCTTTCACATCATTTAGAGCTGTGTAATTGATACTATGCATCTTTCCAGCAAAAGATCTGGGAATACTCATTACCAGAAACAAAACAAAACAAAAATCCTATTTACAGAGGTTACTCTACTCAGCCAGTAAACACAACTTTCATAAGTCAAATTCTACCTCCTCTTTTTTTGTCTCCCCTTTAGACTTTCTGATCTTTCTTTTGCCTGTTACTTTTTTTTTTTCTCCCCCTGTCTCCACTCATTGCTTAGGACAAAACAGTGACAGACTTGATTATATCTCTGTGTGTGATTAATCATTTAATTATTCACCTCTTTATACCAATGGAAAGGTTGCTGGATTCTGCTGGTCTTAAATATTCTGGAAGGAGAAAAGGAGAAATATTTCCATTGTTGAGTCACTGTGTAGGTCATTTAGCTAGACCACTTGGAACACATGAGTCTGGTTCATCCAATTTAGAGCATTATTTTATATCTGGTGAAATTCAGTGATACTTTTCTTAAACAAACCACAGCCATGAAACATCCATCCAGATTTGTATTTTACAAATCAGCCTGCTAGTGCAATAAAAAGAAAAATAGAGAAAAACAATCTAGAGTAAGAATTTATTCACCATGTGAGATGGAAAGGCAAGCGAGTAAAAAAGCCTTAAAGACTACAATATTTAGCACCATCTAGCTAAGCAAATGAGAAAATGCAGCATGATTTCTTTGGTGGTTTTGCTCCAGTATAATGAATTCAATTTAACTCAGATGTGTTTCCTGAGGTAAATTACTTTGGAAGAGTAGAAGGTGCACTGTGGTTGATAGATTAAAGACACAAAGGAAAAAGAAAATCTTCGGTTCGTGTTTATTTATGAATGCTTTACTGTAGTCGTTGATGTAATGATACATCAATCAATCTTAGAGATGGATGACTTGTTTCTTTTAATCATTTATTTTTATTCATGCTTTTCCCAGAAAAGTAGAATTATTTTTAAAACTGCAAGTGACCATCCAAAGGAATACTTCACCTCATGTGGGTATGTATCAAAAAATCATTTCTTGTCATGTACAGACAAATTGACTTAAGAGAGAAGGTGGTAAACAAGCAACATAAATGAATCTAAATGTAATACTTTCCTGATCAAGAAACAATATATATATGAAGCCATGAAATGTTAGCTTGACTAAAGGGCATTTAATTGTTTTCTTGCAAGTCCTATAAAATTTAGTTAATTATCTTGCCACACAGTGAGAACTGGTTGGCATTTCCACTAAATACCAGGTTTTACAGAGAACTACTCTGTGTAACTTTAAAATTTCACTGCATGTTTGAAGGCATGTATAATGATTTCATATATGCAGTTCATTTACCTTGCATACTTTGTTTTCATCAGGTATGCTATTGAAAATCACAAGTTCAAAACACCCTGTTGTTTTATGTATTCATAGCTTCCATTTAGATCTTGCAAAAACACAATGAGTCCACAATTTATCTGAGATTGCCTGTGGGTTTTTAAAAATCTTAAGTTGAGATATGAAGTTTTTAATAAGCAGGTACTATACATAAATACATGCAGAAATTTGAAGAATGCATATTTACTGTACTACATACGAGGTATTTTTCCATCAAAGACAGCAAAAAATACACCCAGATTTAACTTCACATTTTATTATCTAAAGAAGTTAACTATGATTGCTTCTTGTTTACTTTAAAGTCTTTAATATCCTTTGTATAATATACAGATCATACAGGCAATTTTTGAACCTATCCTTGCTCTTTCCTTGATTTGTCCCTTTAATAAACAAAATGATCTGCTATGACTTTTACTTTTCACATGAAAGAGCAGTCATGTCCATCTATATTTGACTCAGAAGTTTAGTATCTGCTGCATTAGCATTTACAGACTATTAAGCCAATTTAAGGATTAGGAGAGAGGAGCAAATATTTTTGGGTTATATAAAATATTTTACAGCGGAAAAATAAAATAAAATAAAATAAAATAAATAAAATAAAATAAAATAAAATAAAATAAAATAAAATTAAATTAAATTAAATTAAATTAAATTAAATTAAATTAAATTAAATTAAATTAAATTAAATTAAATTAAATTAAAAAAATACTCTGGAGAACACATTGTATAATTACCAACTAGTTAAATCAACTTCATACTCTTGTGATCCACATCATGTTGATTCAAACATGAATTGCTTTTAAAATGACCTCTGCCACTGTAAAATGGATTTAGCCTTTTTAAGAAAGCTATAATCATAATTAAATGTGTTAGAACAGATCTGCTGAAGTTACCAGACCAACTTTAAGACATACTAATGATAGTTGCTGGAATTCATCTCACATGAAATATAATGGTATGAGGCAAGACTGTGCACTGGGACTCCAGGGCCCAGAGAAGGCATTTTGTGACAGGAGTCTTGCTGGTGTCCTGAGTGAGGCTCAACGCTATGAAAGGCTGAGGTTGGGAGAAACAGCAGAGCACTTCCAGCTCAGCAGAACACCACAACTGGCTCTTTCACCATGATGCTGGAGGCATCCCTGGCACTGGGCTCATCAACAGCACCATACCTTTCAGCCTAGGTGGATCAGCCAGCCACAGGGGCTTCCCAAGGTATGGCTCTGCTGCCCATCATAGTTTTCCTGATGCTGCCCTCCACTAGCAATTTTCAAATTTAGTTTGCATTTTGTCAAAAAAAAAAAAAAATCCAATTCCCAACTTAAACTTTAAAAACTGAGCTGTATTTCAGCAGAACAAAAACATTCCATAGGAAGATGGTAACTTTCATACTACTTTGCTCTGCCCCAGGTTACTCAAAATGAAAAAAACTACCTGAACTGTTTAGCATCCATTTGGCTAGGAGTCTGGAAAACGTCAGCTTCAAAAGATTAGAGCTTTATTTGAGGATTCTAATTTAAAGTATTACTCTGAGATGTAATGATATCACTGGTCATGCCATGTAATAAAGTAGAAAGATGTCAGTAACTTTTAATGACAGTTCCGTGAAATGTAAGATTAAGGCAACTATTGTGATTTTGCTGCACAACCCTCTATCTTCTCACTTACCACCTGATTTGATTTAAAAGGATATAGTACATTTCCAGTGCAGTAAAAAATCTCAGGTCACTCTGTAATAGTACAGTGTAAAAGCATGTTTTATTTCCTGCTTGCCATAGAGATTTGCAAGACTTTATTCAAAATCTGAAGAATAGATGATCCTAGCAGCATTAGTGTAGTTATTTTTCTACCATCTACTCTCCTTGCCGCCACAACCCTCAAAAAAACAAACAAACAAAAAAATCAAAAATAAACAAACAAAAAGGTGTTACAGCATTCAGATCTAATAAAGAGGAGGCAAGAGGAAGTCTATTAAGTCAAAAGTTGTAATCCTGAAATGACTGCAGTTCAGATAAGCATTCAGAACATGTATACTCCTAAGGCTGAAATTCACAGTTTCTGAGCTGCCTCTCATGGCACATGATCAAAACCATCCTGAGCTGGGTGAACAGTTTGATGCCTAGTCCACAAATAAGTTTTCAATCAGAAAATGGAGACTCCCCTTCAAAGTGCATAGTTGAATGTTAAGACAACACTAAGGGTCCTTCTGCTGCTTAGGAAGACTCAATCCTCTTCCTCTTAAGTGATGGCAATAATAGATATGCACACAAATGATACTCATTCTGCATTTTCAGTATACTTCCCTTTCTTCCCTCCTTAGGCCACTATAGAGGAAAACAAAACAAAACAAAAAAATTCCACCACCACAAGAAAAAAGGTATGGAGGTGGGAAGGGACAGGGGAGAGAGGGGCTTTACTCCACCTTTTTTGTTTTTCAAAGTATTCACTGGGGAATACAAGTATCTCAATTAATAGTCCAAGGGTTACAACTTAAAAGAATTATTGGATAAAATAACAAAGCTGAAATTTCACAGTAAATTCACACACTAAAACCTGTGAAAATCATAGACCAAAAAAGCAGTACAAGTCAACATCAAATCATTACAAAGTTTGATATCATTGCACCTGCAATCTCCCATCAGAAACCAGAGCTCCAATATACAGAAAACTTAAAAGAATTAAAACATGAATAAACACTCTGCTCATATAAAATTTTATGTTCCATAGACTTAGATGTTATGTTGATTTATCCTATTCTAGAACTTCTTATCATTTAGTAAGTCTGTTTTCAGATGATCAGTAAGTCTGATTCATCTGATTGCTTCTTACTCTTTCCTTTGGAAAACTTTTTTCCTTAAAAATCTGAAAGATTCAAAGTCATTGAACCATTCACTTAGGAATTAAATTATAAATGCAGCACATAACACTTAACAGCAAAGCACAATGTGATAAGAAAAGCTTAATTTATTGTAGTCCTAAGGGGCAACAAGAGCTTTTTTTATTCTATACCACTTCATGCCCAGATTGAGCAGTGCATTTCAGTGCATAATCTCTTTTCATTATACCCATTAAAATGAATAAGAAGAATCTGAGAAAAATGTTGTATTTGTATTTGAGAAATACTAGCATTCACATTTTGAGACCTCCTTTAGAGTTTTCCTTCATTCTGAAGTTTAGAAGACTTACAGAACGAAAGACTGGAGAAAAAATTGTCTAAGCGGTTATTCTGTAAAATACAGTAGCCACAGGGTTATCAGACTACTGAGAAGCAGCCAGGGAACACTTCAAGGGGAATGTAGGAAAGCTTTAAACCCAGTATGATCCAAAGGCAATAAAATAACTCTATAAACAACTTTGGTTTTATGAAACTGCTGATCCCACGTAAAAGCCACTGATTATTTTTCTCTATTGTGCCTAACATTTCAGATATATCTTCAAGTAAGGGATAAAACTTAGGGCTTTGGAAGACATAAAACTTAATCTGTTACACTTCTATTCATGCCCTAAAGAAAAATGTCAAATAGTCTCAATCTCACCAGTTTACAGAAGATATACTCAGTCTTCACGAGACTAAACAGTCACTGCACACAAAAGGCACAGAGACCTTTCCCGGGACACAAAAATAAACAAGGACAAACCAAAGCTATCAAAAGGGGACATGGACATCTATCCTTCCAGCAACAAAAAAGTAACATTATCCAGATGGAGGCTAATAATATATTTTTTTCCAATCACAGCAACACAAGGACATATCTGATTAGTAATCTTTCGCCGTGCTAAACACTTCTGAAAACAGGTGGATTATCTCTGCTTTTGAGCACAGAAGCCTGAACTCTAAAGTCACCCACTAGTTTGGTCAAGTTCTTGTTCTGGAAAAAGATGATAGAGGTTCAACAACATAGTGACATAGCAGCAATTATTTGCTTTTCTGTTGTCATTGGTAACTACTACTGTTTAGCCAGGACTGCAGTCTCAGAAATCTCTTAGGCTTGACTCAAATACAGCTTTATTTCATGGCCAAAATGTTGGTCAACCTTATTGACAACAAGGAGCAACTCTAGAACACTATTTCTGATGAGCATGATGATAACTTCAAGATACTAGCAAAAAACTATGTACACTGAAAAAAGTTGCATGCTTTTTGACCTGCTTTTATACAAAGAAGTACAGAAAAAGACATTTTAAATGTTATAAGAAACAAGAATTCTCTTGATTATTGGTGAGGTAGCCATACATTGATGGCCACAGGAGCAATTTCATCATCATGTCAGCTTCCTTTCATAAATTAATTGACATGGAGGATGGTGATTCTTGTATTTGAAAAAATAGCTTTTGACAGCAAAAGGAACCTTAATCTTAGGCTGCCTATCAGTTCACATAAAGGTCGATTTATTCAATGCCCCATAACCCATAAAATTTACCAGTTACCATAAGGCTTGATAAAGGCAAGGCCATGATCAGAGGTAGTCTTGAAATTATGAATTGCAGAAACTGCACTAAATAGATCCAGTTCTTCCAGCAGTGGAATTTCTACTTTTCTGAAC
>JAWLRI010000918.1:191554-201586 GCA_034781795.1 Crypturellus tataupa | reverse complement strand
GCCTCCCTTGAGGTACTTATAGACACTGATCAGGTCCCCTCTCAGCCTTCTCTTCTCCAGGCTGAACAGGCCCAGCTTGCTCAGCCTCTCCTCATAGGGCAGATGTTCCAGGCCCCTGATCATCCTCGTGGCCCTGCGCTGGGGAGCACTATAAAACCAAACAACGCTTCTGATAAAGGAATAAATTAATTTAAAGCTGACATGAATATACTTAGGCTGGGAATGTAAACCAAATTTTTTAGGATTTTTCTGACAGAAGAATGGGGAGCAGTATGTCTCAGAAGCACTAATTACATTTTTCAAAAGAAATAGTTATGATAGCCTAAACTAGAAAGCAAAATCTGTGTTGTCTGAAACTCCATATCCATCTTAATTTGCTCTGAGCCTAAAAATTATATTTTCCATTAAAAGAAATAGTCTTAGTGTACAGCATTATTCCATATTTAGATATGACTTCTCCATAACTGACCAGTAACTGACCAGTTCAAGCAACAAGAAGAGCAAACCTGAGAGGATCTATCAATTCACATGACTAGTCCAGGATCTATTTTGATTGTGCATGGCCACAGTTAAGAAATACAACAAGAGTGAATACCTGTAATGCTCAATGTGGCCTTACCAATATGCATATTGCTCCCTCAGTTCATTAAAATCATAACTACTTGAAGATGTTCTTTATCTGAGAGTCTAATCCCATTACCTTCTGGGGTACTTTCACTCTCTTCTGTTTGCTGGATGAAAAGCATTTCATCACCATCACACCAAATGAACTTGTTCTTACATGACAGACTGCGTGACATGGTGCATCTATGTTTAGTTTCCTGTAACACAGCCAAAACCTCCTCTGCACCTTCAGCGACAGCAGGAGCAACACCTCCTGTGTGCATCGCTCTACCAGCTCTCTACTTTTATATCATATTCCCCTTTCTCTCTGCCACCTTCAGAGTTTGTAGAAATAATAATAGGCAGACAGATCTGTGTAAAGCAGAAGCCTTTTTACAGATATACAATGCCTAACATAAAAATGTTCTTAAAAGCACCATGACTTTCCGTATACACTTAAACACTTTCAGTGTATACACATACACTTTCAATTACACTTAAAATACTTTCATACAACACCAAGGGATCTTAAGTGAGGTGATCTTAAAAAAGGGTCACTGTTTTGGCATTAAAAGTTGCTAGTTATTTGAAAGTATCTTAAAACGTCCATCTAAGATTAAGGAAGTAAAATTACACCTAAGTACTGATTTTAAAAGTAAATGAATTACTAAGAATGTAATACATCTCATCTCTACTAGAAAATAGGTGTTTAATTCTCATAAGCTTCGTCCAAAATTATACAATAACATTTTATTTTATCAATTACTATTTTCTATGGAAAGCTGCACTTAAAGTCTGTAGCTGCTCAAATATCTTTAAAACTGAAGATTTTTAAGCGTGAAGCTTTTGAGACAGTATGCACCGAAAACAGTAATATCTTTGGCAATACTGGCATGTTATTTAAAAACTAAGCTTCACCTAAATGCTTTAATTTCTGCAGCTATTTAGACATATTATGCTTTATAATGAAATTCATTAGAGCATACCTAGTTAAACCTTTTTATCATTAATAAAGCCTTTTTACAATTATTAATCATTTTAATGCCCCAGCTATATCTACTTAATCTTCTCAGATATGAGCAGAAAATTATAAATGAAGCCATAATTTAAAGACTTACAGGAAAACATTACACACATTTGTGAAACTCAAATTCACTTATACTCCCCAAAAGACTTGGTTTATAACAAGTTAAAGAAAGAAGCAGTATAGAACAGGATAACAGTCTTTCAGAAATGCTTGTTTTTCTTGCAAATATCCAAGTGAATCATTCTGCGGTACATTAATCAACAATAGAACAATGCTGGTATTCATAAGGAGCTTTAGAAACAAGTCACAAAATTATTTTTAATATGAAAGAAATAAATGATGCTTTTCCCTAGCTGTCTGCCATGTAGAAATAAAAGCATTAGGAATAATGTGCTTGAAACTCCTGTTATTACCGTATAAGGCAAGATGAAAGAGCATTTAACTCTTAGAAACACAGCTAAGCTGGTCGGCAAAATTTATATCAAGTCTGTAAACAAGTCTCTGCTATATCCCTTCAGAGGCTTCTAATAGGAAACAAAATATATTTCTTTGCTACCTAGAACCATCAGTCAATATTATTTCCAAAGCTGATTTTACATTACTGGCAAATGGCAGATAGAAAGTTATGTCAAAGTGTGATGTAAAATCTGACTGTCTGTGCTGACTGGAAGCTTTTAACAATTTCATATTGTTACCTGGAATTAGATGTTAGAAAACTCATCTGCCTTTCATTCTATTCTCACTGTTCCAATCAAATTGAAAAGGTTTTTTCAGCTGTCAGACCTCCTAATCATATGCTGCATAAGAATTACTAAAAGCATCCCAAGTATTTCACGGAACAGAAGATTTCATTTTCGTAATGGCAAACACTAAATAACTCAAAGGAAGGCAGAAATCTCTGCAAAAACCTCCACTAGCTCTGAATTCATGCTATGAAACACAATATCTAGTAACTTTTCTTTACCAAGTTTTCATGTGTTACTGATTATTAAAACAAAAATAAAAGCTAAATATAGCTACTACGCTTGGGAAGAGTATCAAATTCAAATGAAAATGACCAGAAAAACAACTAGTTTCCCAGAATTGGATCTCAGACTTGTTCTAAAAATTGGAATGCCAAAATTTTTCTGAAATTAATGGAAAAAAACTATTGAAATAGTCCCATGTCAAGACAGTAAAAAAAATTGACTCATAATACACTAGTTCATACCAGATGGGTCTAAAAACAGCTGTATTTGGCATCCTTACCCTGCTCCCACTCAGGTGCAAGTCCCAGGTCCCTCCTGGTCCCATAACAGGACCCTCACTTTGGTCCTCATTTCCACACCTTAGTTTCTGGAGAAGGACTTCTGGGGAATCTGAGTCTCATCTTTTCAGTTAAAAAATGTTTTACCCTTTTGGAAGTATTTCCTATCACTATATTGCATGATATCAAAATATAATCAAGCACACTGATGAGGGGGAAGGAAAGAACTATTACTATTAATTAAATGAAGAAATCTCTAAAGGTAATAGAACTTTTCTTAAGCACTGTTTCTTTTCATTTGTTTAGAAGTTTTGATTCTCTGCAGAATTGTCAAAACCATTTACTGGGATCCTAACATCAAAATCACAGTACTTGTCAGACACTCATCCTAAATATGAAATTTTAAACACATTAACCTTGTTTGCTCTTGTGAAAGATAAAATTTACCAACTCCACTTGTCACATTTAATAACTGTAACAAAGCAAATGGAGAAAATAATTAATAAGTCTTGTCTAAAGGTATCATCCTGATGAGGCTGGCCAGAAACACATGAGTACGCAGTACAAGAAACAGATTATATATACCTTTCTCAAGTATGGACTCAATCTTGAAGGTATTTTCTGACTATAATGATTCTATGATTCTAAGGAATGACTGGAAACCAGCATATAAACACAGTAGATAGAAAAGTATGATCAAGGAAAATAGTGTACAAAATCTGTACAACAGTATCGTGTCCCAGGATTTTACATAGATTTGATGAAATCAAAGGAACATTTCCACTGATTAATAACTATTTCTGATTGGATCCAGAATGTTTACGCTGACAACTAAAGGAGAGAAATGAGTGTAAGTGAAATTATTCAGGAGTTGAAATGAATTAATATGGATTTCATAATGAGCTTTCTGCTTTGCAAAGATCATAGAAATCTATCATTAATCCATCATTAAAAAACTATTAGAATTAGCCTGCATCTTTTCATACAAAACTAGCTCAAAATCTATCAAGAGAATGAATCTCATAACAGAGAATTGACTTGGCACCTAGGCCAGTATCTTGATGCAGAAATAATAATATTTCTATTTTTTTAAAAAAGTCACGCCCAGATCTTTTTATTTTAGAAAAATATTCTACATCTTCTGATTTTTTGACATGTCCTTTCAAATTTTTCTATATTGACAAGAATTATAAATGATACAATGAGAACAGATGAGGTTATCACCAGTGGTTATAACACACAACTTATTGTTGGTTGATTACTGAGTTGAGAATATATGAAGTTTACATAAAGACAGTAATTGTTAAACAGCATTAAATGTTTCATCATTCACTTAATTTCCGTCCTTCTAAATTTCTAAATTCCATTCCTTCTAAAATTAGGATATTTATTAGCAATATATTCTTTTTAAATAGCTCTATTTGTGCTCTATTAGAGTAAATATCTAAACTCAAGTTTTTTGTTTCTTACTAGTCTTCTCCCCAACCTTTCTGAACATGGACACCCCATATCTTTTTGTCTGTTTGTTTTTATGTGCAACTGGTAGCCAAATATGATCTCTGTTCTTAGAAAACTAGTGGAAAGAAGTTCCAGGAGTGTTTGGACAACAATGATTTCTAAGGGATATTCCTGCTCAATTAATGCAAATTGGATTACAGAACAATAACAAGTTGAATACAGAGACAGAGATGATTAAAATAGACTTAAGCCCTGTGAACCTCTCTGAAAGCTGCATGGAAAGTACTTACAGTGACTAGTGACCATAATGAAGCAATAATAGAAGCCTACTATGACCTTATTTTATATCCAAAAAATAACATCTAAATTACTGAAGTACATTGTTGGAGAAGGAGGGGAGGAGTAGGGAGGAGTAGGAAAGGTGAAATGTTTATATATAAACACGGCAAGTGCAAGACGAGATGGTATGATTTTTATTCAAAATGTTTAGTTCTCCTGCAAAATCACTTTGTTCTCTATTTTGTTTAGTATGAGCAGGCAGAGACTTCTCTGGGGACTCTTGTCTTGAATCCCTTCTGACTGTACCCATCTTTGCCTAATATATCTGAAGTTCTATATCTGCTAGTAAGTAGAATTTCAGCATAGTATAGACAGTACAGACATGGAAAAACATAAGCATAAACCATAAAAATCTTAATTAGATACTAAGCTTTTTGGTGTCAGAAATCCTGAAAATCTCTGTACTTTAACAGATGATAACAACAAGAGCAATTAAACATACTTTTTGCAATGTGCCATGTAGCAAAGCTGAATGCAGACAGGCCAGTATAGTGCAGCTGCTACTAAAGATACATGCAAGTAAGGGACTTCAAGAATAAAAAGGCAGCAAGAGGAAGAAAAAAAACAAAAGAAAATAAAAGAAAAATAAAAGAACAAGGGAAGGCAGATAGGCCTTCCTAGGCCTAGACTAGGCCAAATGCTATCCATAAAAGCACAATATGTAGGAGGCAGGGAAGCAAAGAGAAAGTATTTCTTTCAAACAAAAAGTCAAAACAAATGAGAAAATTTATTATTTTGGATGATTAATCTAAGCACAGCAGATGACTAATTTTAATTAATTAGTCTTTTATGAACTTGAAGTTTGGCAAGTATCCTGTGCCATTAGTTAGAAGAAAAAGATGATGACATAGAAAATAAGAGATTCAAGAACTTCTTAACTTTTGGCTAATACATGAGTGGAGGGGAAGAGTGAAAAAATAATGTATACTTGCCTTCTATATAAGGCTGTAGTGGATACTTGCCTTCTTTCTTTCCCTACCTCTCACTAAATTATACAGAATTTTTAAAGTACATTTTTTTATCTCCAAAGTAACTTGAACTTGGCTTATAATTTTAAGTAGAAGGGCATTTAATCATGCATGGTGTATACCTACCGCTCAGGTACCAAAAGTTAGGAATTAAAGCACCTTAACAACCAATTATTATAGAAATTATCCTGTTCTTAACTAGTTAAGAGAAGTATTTTTATCTGGTACTTCTTATCTGAGTTCCAAACAGATACTGTTGAACAAACACTTCAATATGATTTTTCTGTTTATGTTAACTAATCTATAAGCATGTATGTGAATTCTCTTCAATCTAATGATCTGTACAACGCTTCTTTCCACTGTATAATTGGCACCAATTTTGCGCTGACCCACAGACTCTGATGCACTCTAACACTTTTGCATAGTAGTCCAAAATCAGATGAGCAATAGTATTCAAGGACAAAATGAGCTTAACTCAGATATGTCACAGCATGTGTCACTCTCACATTTCCCATTTAATACCATCTGTTTTGCATTCTTCAGGTGATAGAATTTGTCACTTTAACTATCAAATAATTACAATTGACGGAGGTAGGTAGTGTTCTGATACAGCCTATGGGTTTATACATTTTTGTTTAAAACAAGCATAAAATCCTTCCCGTTTCTCTCCATTTTTATGCTTCACATTTCTATCTTTGATCCATCAACTGCACTACAAACTCAGCTCACCCCACTGAACAGGTTACATGAGTTACTGCTGCATTTACTGCTCATTCAAGCAATAGAATGTACATCTTTAAAATATATTACTCAAAACCATAATTATTCAATATACCAAGGTACAAAAGAGAGAACAAGAAAAATATGTGAGAGGTCTGAATCTAGGCAAATATACTTCCAGACTTCTGTATTAAAAAGCAATTGCAGCAGGATAAATAAAAGATAGGCCTCAGGTACTTATATCATTTGACAAAATTATGCCATCTGACTATTTTACTATGTTGCATCTTGAAAAGCAGTCATGCAGACTATGTATAAACAAAATATTTTGTCTATGAAATAGGTTTAACACCCATCTCCCCATCAATGCATACTCATTTTGACAAATCTTGAGGACTTAAAAAAAGTACTAGAAGGCTTTATGTCTATAAGGAGATATTTCTTTAATTGATTTTTCATGTCTGAGCCCACAGACCAATCATTATGGCTGGGTATGACAGTCATTCACCACATTAAAATATTCAGTTTTTTTAAAGGATTACAGATTCAGAGTTTCAGACGAGAGAGGAAAAAGAGATTTTGCCAGCTGTGTTTTTTAATTACTTCAAAGTATTGCAGTAACTTGTACAAGTAAAAGCTTCAAAACTAGCGAAGTTCTCTGGATATGAGCACAGGTTGGACAAGGACAAGTACAGTAATTGTACTTGTGCATATTGTGTACTCAGCTACATGGAAACCAAAATAAACTGATCACCAAAATAAAATCATCCTCAATCTTTTAAAACTGATTCTACTGCTAAAGATAGCCAAATGATCTAACTCTTAAGTCAAGAAAAAGGTACTATCTGATCAAAACTGGGACCATCAGGAACAGCCTTCAGTCTTAATACAGGTTTTGAATGTGTATTAAACTTTAACCAGCAGAGACTTAAAAAATCTAAGTCACAGCTACTCTAGTTTAGAGTATAGAGGTAAAAGACAATCGACAATAGCAATAAGACTAACTTTTCTGGTGTTACTAATTGCTATTTCAAGATAAAGCAGAGGAAGAAATCTTAAATATTAAATAAAATGCTCTACCTCCTGCCTCCTTGCCAGACTCAAACTAGGTAAGACTTGCGGACTTTGCTAGGGAAGAATTCTCATTCTCTGCTTTGTATATATAGCCAAGAGAGTGATAGGTAGTAACTAAACTGACCAAAGGAACATATGCAAGCCTTTAATTTATGCTAAAGAGGGAATCCTCTGCCTTCCCTAGGTGACAAACTTCCCCTGCAGCTGAACATGAGTGCAGAAGAATAAAGGCTCTTAACTAAGCTATGACAGATAGCTTTTCTACAAGAGGAAGAGTGCTCTTAAAAAGCATATAATGATAAAGCAGCACTTTAAAAAATATTTTTCATTAAACCACAGATTAAAAAAGTTTCACAAGAGTCTGTATTCAATGAAAGTAAGTTTCAGAAGTCTCTTTTCTAGATTGACGAGCAACTTAAAGCAAAAAATGAAATTTGGTAGAGAAAGCAGTTATATTTAATACAGCAGCTGCAAAATGGGGAAACCACAAAATGTGTACTGCTGTGGCTTATACATGTAGCAGCTGTGCCGCAGACAAGTGAACTCATCAATATACCTATTTGAAGGGAGTTGTAATCCTACAGTTGTTTCCTATTTAAAATTTAAATAAAGAACTGACACTGACTTCTCAGTATTGCATGGCTTTCTGTGGAACAAATTTATCAGAAAATGAGAAGGCCAATAAAATGGGAAGGCCAGTGCTGTCTTTGACTTGTAAGCTCTGCTTTTAGGAATCATCCTGAGACGAGTGAAAAGGTCGGCAACAAGGATCCACCCTTGTTAGAGGAGGATCAGGTTAGGTCATATACTGGACACATTGCTCAGTGCTTGGGACCTGATTGCACCAACAAGTGCTGAGAGCACTGACCAGTGTTCTTGTGAGACCACTCTCAGTTATCTTTGAAATATCATGCTCGGCAAGGAGGAGGATAAAAAGAGAGCAAGGGTTACCCCTTAACTTCAGAAAGGGCAAGGAGAAGAACCTGGTTAACTAAACTGATTAACTATCACTTTTCCAGAGATCAAGATTATGAATGAATTCTCCTGGAAATCTTTTCCAAACACATTAAGAACAAGGTGATCAGGAGTAGCCAATACACCTCCATAAAGGTCAGGCCTGACCAACCTGTCAACCTTCAATAACAAGATACCTCGCTTCACTGAGAGCAGAGAGGCAGCAAATATGGTTTTGTTTGACTTTGGCAAGTTTGTGGCGCTATATTTTATTATATGCGACTTGACAAGTTGAAGAATCAGGGGCTTGAAGGAACAGTGACATAAATTTAAAACCGACTGAACTGTTGGGTTCAAAGTGACACAAACACCAGAAAGAGACCAGCCACAAGTCACACACCCAGAGGTCATCTGTTCAATGTTTCACATCTTCATTAGTGACCTAGATGACAAGACCCTCACAAGCCTGTCTGCAAATGAAGCTGCTATTCTGTTCAAAGGAACCTCAACAGACTGGAGAAACGGGCAGAGAGGAAGGGGTCTAATGTTCAGCCAAAAGAAAAGCAAAATCCTACACCTGCAATTTCATGTGCAGTATGGCCTGTGGGCCAACGGGCTGAACGGCAGCCTTGCAGAGATGGATCTGGCTGAACTGGTGGGTATCAAGGGAAACCCAGGGTAGCAATGCCGCCAAAGGCGAAGACAACGGACAGCAGGAGCTGCATGAGAAAGTTTTGCTTGCAGGTTGAGGAATGTGATCCTTCCTCGCTACAGATGAGTTACTGAAAACCATGACTTCATAACTATGGACTTGTACTCTGATTTAAAACAGAGGTAGCTTTGTTCTCAGCAATGTTGCTAAGATGCAGTCTGAAAGCACCTGTGGTAGTCAACTTTAATAAGACTCTGACTTCTCTCATAATTACTTTCTCTGCTAAGTATTTTTCCAAGCACAGTAGGAACAAAGGATCTACATTCAGTCATATATCTTGCCAAAAATTGCTATCTCTGGACAGTTCAATACATATTTAAAATTACATCCTTAATCTGCACAGGAAACTCATAAGCAATGCTGTGTTTGTTAAACATGCTTACTGTAAAATAACATTAAATTAAGCTAAAAATAATTCTTTCAGTCTAAAATACAGGATAGTTAAAGAGGCATCCTGATGAATGCATATTCTTATCAGATGCATCTCTTTGCTGAATTTTTGAGACTTCATATTAACATGCCATGATATAGAGCACTGCCAGTCTTACAAGATAATGAACCAGCTGGAGAAGGAAAAAAAAATCTAGTTCTTCCACTCACAAAATAGATGGCTTACTAAAAGTGCAAGACTGATTCAAAGAAGTAAAGACACCTATTTAAGAGCTACATTTCTGCATAACAAAGAGCAGACTGTACTCTACAAAACTTGTATCAATTGTACCCCATAAAATGCGCTTTCTGCCTGCAAAACTGATTAGCTTGGCATTCTTAGGTAAAACTTCCACCTTGACTGATTATTTAGAAAATCTTACCAGACACAAGTGAGATATATTTACCTAGTAAAATAAAAGGCGCTAGTGTCACTATAGCAGAAATTAATCTTCTGTAAAACACAAAATTTCTTACACGGCTCCAAAACTCTGGAAGTTAC
>JAWLRI010000918.1:160384-176003 GCA_034781795.1 Crypturellus tataupa | reverse complement strand
AACTTGCTGAGGGAGCACTCTGTGCCTTCATCCAGGTCGTTGATGAACAAATTGAACAGGACTGGACCAAGGACTGAGCCCTGGGGGACACCGTTCACCACAGGCCTCCAACTAGAGTCCACACCGCTGATCACCACCCTCTGAGCTCTGCCATCCAGCCAGTTCCTAATCCACCTCACCATCCACTCATCCATCCTACACTGCCAGATCTTCCTCAGGAGGACGTTGTGAGCGATGTTGTCAAAAGCCTTGGTGAAGTCCAGATAGATGACATCCACTGCTCTCCCCTCATCTATCCGGCTGGTCATCCCACCATAGAAGGCTATCAGGTTAGTGAAGCATGATTTCCCCTTTCGTGAACCCATGCTGACTAGTCTTGAGCATCTTCTTGTCCTCCATGCGCCTGGAGACAATGGCCAGTATGAACCGTTCCATCACTTTTCCGGGTAGGGACGTGAGGCTCACTGGCCTGTAGTTGCCCGGATCCTCCTTGTCTGTTTTGAAGACTGGTGTGACACTGGCCTTCTTCCAGCCCTCTGGCACCTCCCTCGTTCTCCAGGATCTTCAAAGATGATGGAGAGTGGCTTAGCTATGACATCTGCCAGCTCACGCAGCACTCTGGGGTGCCTCCCATCAGGGCCAAATGGATAGAGAAAACCCAGGTCAAGAAAAACACCTGAGAGAATAAAAAGGTATTCTAAATATATTCATTACAAGTACAAAATCATTACAGGCATTTAAGAAGTATTGGGAAGTTACTGAGGTGTTGTATATACATTTAGTAAAATGAAATATCCAAAGAAACTTATCACGTCACTTTCTTCAGAGATATCAAAAAAAATGCTGAGCTTATAAGCCAAATTTCTCCACTAGCAGCAAAGCAGTAAATGAGTAGTAAAGCTCATTTAGTGTTTAATTTCAATGTAAGCTTCAATCTTTAGAAAAAAAAGAAATAGAAAAATCATTCTTCAAACTATACAATATAAATACAATACAAAGGTCACAGTGTTAACCTAAATTTGTCATGCGCAATATTTGCCTTTGGCAGGACCTTTCCATAAAAATGACAGCTTATGCAGCAGAGTAGCCTTTTTATATAGAGAGAGGGTCAAAAAGCAAGGAATGACACAGTGGTCATAATAGGTGCTACACATCTTAATATTTGCAGTAAATCTACAGACCTTGCAGTTTGTAGCACATGGCTGGCACTTTAAGTTTGTAGTTCCAGCTTTATTTATTTTTATAAAATTTTACTAGGCTTTAATAAATATTCACTGAATTGATTTTTTATGCTCTACCACCCATTTATACAAGAAAAACTCCCTACAGCTATGGTCTAAACCACAGTGTTGCTTTAGTTAAAGTAGATTTTTCTTGTAGCTGGAAGAGGAAAAATACTGCTAATAGTCAACTTTTTAAGATACGCTTATTGTTACCAGACACACAGACAGCCTGCAGAAATATAGCTGGTTTGAAATAATGACTTTTAATTGAAAACATAAATCAATTCATTTCAAGTATGGAAATAGCCTCCTTTTGATTACAAAAAATGACCTGATGGTTATTAGATGAGCCTTGGAGTTCATAGTATGCTGATTGCAAGTAGCATTTCATATTAAAGCAGTTGCAGAATTACTGAACCAATCAAGATTAAAAAACACATGCTCACATTAGTGATCTTTTATCACTAATACAAAGCAATACAGAGTTTTACTTGTATTGTCACTTACAAGCTAACCCATCAGTCTGGCAGGAAGGTATAAATATTATGCATCTGAGCTTCTCAAAGCAGACAATTATCTTTGGTACACTTAGAATCACCTTTACTCTACAGCAAAGTAAAACAGGAGAAGCACCCACCGGGGTGTATGTCAAAATGCCATACCTTGACACCAAACTTGCTTAATTTGAAAATGAAAATCTACACTAGCCTCCCCAGTGTTACATCTTTTTCTTTAAAGAAACCATATAGATGCAAAATTGACCATCATCTATTGCAGAGTCTGCAAATAGAGTTTATGTAAATAGAAAGCCGAGATAAAGTCTATATAAATAGAAAACCCTTATGGGTTCACTAAATCTGAATATTTATTCTTTTTTTATTAAAAATTCAGATGCAAGTTTTGTTCAGAAAAGCAAGAGAGTCACTTTCAAAGACTGCTGATGTAGATGAAGAACATAACCTTTAGGAGCCACTGTTTAAGGAAAACTGGCTGTTTCACAAATAGCTTCCTTTATAAATGGAAAAATCCACGACGCTCCTGCCATAACATAACAGCATTATCTCCCAGAGGAGAAATGAGATTAAAAACATTGTCAGAGACTACTGGATAAAAATTTGCTTAAATGCACCTTTGTGAACAATGTAAACCAAAAGCCTAACGTGAAGGAAGTTACATATATTGTTGGGTTTCTAAAGGCCGGTGGTCATGTTGTGACCTGAGTGAGAGAACAGAATAAGGTTGCTGACTAAGTGATAAGACCCCAAAGAATAGACAAAGGGACTGTTCATCTTCACTGAATGAACAAAAGGGACTGTTCAGCCCTAATGAAAGAACAATGGGACTACTGAGCAACCAGTTGAATACACTTTAATACTCAAATGATAATAGTAGCAAGCCCTATAGCTAGTGTGCAGTTGTTATTAGATAACGCTACTGGATAAATACGCGCTATTTGGGTAATAAAAGGAGACTTGCTGTTCAACCATATTGGCTGTGTGTCTTGTCTCCATACCCCTCGGGGAAAGCTCTCGGCAATATATGTCTTGTCTGACTATTCAATCCCACCTCTTTTGGGCCACAGTCTTGGCACTATGATAACCCAGGCCTCAGGATGTATCACGCTTTAGCTGGGCTTCTCTCGATATGTCTGGAGATTTGTTTTAGTTAATTATCTAATCATCAATTCTAGCATTTGATTAACTGGCTAAAGTGACATAGCAGGACACATGCATGCACATCTAGCCAATACATAGCAGTATCAACTTTGACTGCAGAATAAAAATACATGGTATATCACGATATATGTGGTATATCACAATAGCAGAGGCCTCTAAAGCACAGGCACAGGATTGCAAACAGCTCCATGGTCAGTTCTGTTCAGAGAAACGGAGTCTTGGGAGTTGGGTAATACCAATTCTAGGGAAAATAAATATCCAACATGTTTCTGTGTATACACACATATATTTATATAAATATATGAAATACCAAATGTAGTAAATCTGGACATGAAGTAAAACTGCAAGCCAGTGAATCATAGAATCATAGAATGCCTAAGGTTGGAAGGGACCTCTAGAGGTCATCTAGTCCAACCCCCTGCACACGCAGGGCCACCTAGAGCACGTGCCACAGGGCTGCATTCAAGCAGGTCTTGAAGATCTCCAGAGGAGGAGACTCTACAACCGCTTGGCAGCCTGTTCCAGTGCTCTGTCACCCCCACTGTCAAGAAATTTTTCCTTAAGTTCCTGTGGAACTTTTGATGCTTCAATTTGTGGTCTTTTCCTCTAGTTCTGTTGGTGGTCACCAGTGAAAAGAGGTTGGCCCCATCCTCCTCACTGCCTCCCTTGAGATATTTGCATACACTGATCAAGTCCCTTCTCAGTCTTCTCTTCTCCAGGCTGAAGAGGCCCTGTGAAGAGTAAGTTGTAGTCAGTTCTATAAAAACATAAAAATAGCCTTAAACAGAACTTAGTGTAATGAATTAAAAACTAATCAGCATCAAACCCTCCTGGCAAAGGCCACTTGATGCTGCCACCATGCTGCACTCCATATCCAACCTTGCCCAAGGTCCTCAAACTTGCATCCCAAAAAAGCAATAGAAGGATAAGCAAAGCAACACAGAAAGGGGTAAATAGTTTTAAGTACATGTATATTATCATTGTTTTAGCATCACTGTTAGTGGACCAATAATACCCTAATTAGACTGTGAATTTAATTCTCAACTTCAGTGGATATACTTTTTCAATCAGGATATAATAGCTTGCTGGGAGTTCAAGCAACCTACCCTCAACTTGCAAACAATAAAAACAATAATAAAACAGCTTAGATAATACTTGGATTTATAGACTTAAATTTTTTTAAAACTAACTTGCACTGAATCCTTCTCAATCCCTATCATACTCAAATATATGGTCCTAAAGAATTTTATATCCTGCAAGTATAATTTAACACACACTGTGAAACTACAAACCTGTAGGTTTAATTATAGGCTTTTATTTTTAAAATAGATACCTTCAGTGAGCTACAAGTAATCGCCCCCTCCAAAATAGCAGCACTAAAACAAAATTATTCAAATGCATGTACTGTTCTCTCTTGGAGAGTGAATACTCCTACTGCTAATTATAGTAACACTGAATATGTGCACATTTCTATTAGGCTCCTTATCTATTATTTGCAAACACAATGAGCAGTAACTAATGAAAGCAAAGCAGAAGTGAACAAATTAATAAGCACTAGAGATTATTTCTTACAGTCTCATTCCGTCCATTGACTTAGTCACAGCTATCTGCTAATCAAAGTGATAGTTGTACAGAAAGAAAAATCAGCTACAGTGAAGACTGGATATTTGTTCACATATCTCATTTTAGGAGACAACTTAAGAAGCAAAAGCAATAAAAACATAAGAATATTAGAAGTGAAAAATGGCGCTCAAGGATGAAAAGTCAAAGCCCTCTAATTTTGATTTTATCTGTATAGCTACTGGCACTAGATGAACTTTTGTCTGACCCAGTCCAGCATTTCTTAAGCCCTAGACAAATTCAGTTCCATTCTGAATAAAGCTATTTCTATTACACAAAGCCTTCTCTGTCTTAGGAGATGTTCTTCCTATCACTAAGAAAAAAAATTGCCATCAAACCTTAGATGTATTATTTTCTTCACTGGCCATATATTAGCATTCCTAATTCATGATCAAGCTATTTAATTTGTTGAGTACTAGGCAAGTACCTAGTTGTGGAATTCTCGTGGGATAATGGATTCAAGAATAGTAATAACCATTTTCCCCTGATAAATACTTGAAAAATCATAGCATGGGGGAACCAAAGATTGCTAGAGCCATTTGCTTGAATGAATTTCAATATATGAATTCCAGCATTCAAAATGAAACGGCATTAGCAAAACAGTATTTTACATCGTTGCCACTGAAGTGCTACCCCAGCAGAACAATCCTGATACTTTCTTGTAATTCCTTGCATCATTTTACATTTTTTTTTAGATTCTACACACATACATGTATGTTTGTGTGTATCTAAATACAGCAGTTCCTATCACAGAAGCGTAGCCACCATAGCCTAGTTACTATACACAGACCACTTGTAGGAATCAAAACCCAAACTACTAACTGTAAAATAAAAATAAAATCACTACTTACAAGGATTTCTCTTTTAAAAGCAATAAGGTAACTTGTTTCCATATTGACATATTGACTCTATTCAACTCAAAATATCCTAATTTTGCAGTTTTTAATTTCAATTTTGCCCACAGTTAGTGCCTAGCAAATTTAATGTATTAGCATTCTGGAACTGTGGCTGCTATAAACTGTTTTGGCAAAACAGAGAAAAAACTCAGAAGGTTACTGAGTAATACTGAGATTACTCAGATATATATATATATACATACTATAATATATACATACTGTACCTTTCTAAACAATCCATTTTTCAACATATGTTCATATATTGGTTCTGTAAACTAGTATGTTTTCACACTTTTCAACTACTCAGATATGAAAATTCTTGAAGTTAAGCCAAAATAAAGAAAAAATGTGACACCCTCAATCTCCAGTTTTATCAAAATACATTTGTTTTGAAAAAGTCTCTTGTAAAATAAAAAATTCAGGATTTTTTATAAAGCAGAGGAACAGATAGTCCAAGGAAGTCTGGCTCAAAACAAAGTGTTAACAGCAAAAGAATTTTGCACAGACTCTCCAAAGGACAATGGAAAATAACTACATAGACACTATGCAAGCTATAGCATCTAAGAAAAAACAAAACACTTCTCGAAATTAAAATTAAAAATACTTCTCTAGAAAAGAGCAAGTAATATTAACATATATAAAGACTTAGGAAGATTATATATTTCATGTTGCTGATAAATCACATGGGCAACTATCATACTGGAATGGAAACTATTTATATAGATTATGATCTATTTCTAGATTATCTGTAAGATTTTTATTAATATTAACAATTTTTTTTTCTCCCCTTATCTTCTTAAGAAGGTGCTTCATTCCTACAATTACTTGGTTTATCTTTTGATAGTTCTTTCTTATTTCAAGTTGTGTTACATCTCTGGTAGAGATGGGCAGCTTTATTCTCTGACAAGTTCTTGAGAAACTTCCTAAGTTTCCCTTATTTGACTGCAACTAATATTCCTGAAAATTATAAAATCGTTTTCAGGAAAAAGCTCCCAAGCATGTTCTCAAACTCCTCAGTCACGCTTATAACACTTCTATTCCGCTAATTTTATCCCGTTTTGCCCTTAGGAAATCCAGAAAGTTAGACCTACTTTTAACTTAACACGCTATTTCAATTGACTCAACTCCTTACCTCTTCAACACATAATTTGCTATCATCAACTCAACTAGTGTTTTCAAGTCACTTTGTAGCTAAAGTTTTGGGGCAGAATCATACTGTACCCATGAGCACATAATCCCTACTTCTAACCTTAGAATAGTGTAGTCCTTTATATCATTCTGTAATCTAATTAAAATTGCCTTCAAGTCATATTTGCAATCAGTAAACCACCTTTCCACCTTCATTTGTGCAAATTTCTTGCCACTGAAGATACATGATACGAACAAATACTTTTTTTTACTGATAGAGTGTTCGATTCAGCTGTCAGCTGCCAGACTACTATCCTCATCATTATAGTCACAATCTTATATTTCACATCCTTGCCTCTTCATGCGGAGTCAACTCTTTTCATTAAAGTTTATTTTCTGAGAATGTACCATCACTTCTTCATTAACTCGTTACCTCTTTCTGACCAACTAACTTGGGTCAAACAAAGACAATCCCATCTCACATGAACTCCACAGACTGGTGATGTTACAGGAGAATCCTGAAATCTACTACTCTTACTGGGCCAAGCAATTCAAATTAAGCAACATACTCTAGAGGAGCTATAGAGTATTCATGAGATTTAAGTTACAGACAACCTCTAAGCTGCAGTTTGTGTCAACTTCACAGTCCTATGCTAGTTCAGGACTGGCATTCCTTCCTTAACCTGTAAGATATTCTCAAAAGCCATTTCTGAACAATATAGAAAATCTGTGAAGATCTAGCACAGACGCCTCCTCCTTTATCCACTTCTTCATAGTACTTCACAACACTAGAAATAGCCTACAGAATCTCAGCTGAGACAAAGTGTCTTGCCAACAGCCACACACAGTAACCAGAACTGTATTACTTTTCTCCAAATACAGCAAATCATGTTTTAAAAAGAACAGCACTGCCTGAGCATATCTTCATGGTGCAAGACAGTCTTCAGTAAAAATTCTTATCTAGCCTAAAGAAAATAAACAAACAGTAAAACTACACAGTGTAGTGGAAAAACATTGCCTTATATCCTGAAAGCGGTGTAACTGCCTTAACATGGTGCTATGTTTGAACTAATGCAAGTCCTGCATATCAGGATCACCAATTAGTACACATGCAGTGCCACGAGCATTGGATTGTACTGCCTCTGGTTCCCTAGCTAGCTCATTTGCAATTAGATTAAGTATCTCTTCATAATATTAAATTGTACACAAGCCACTCTCAAGAAGGGAAGAATGATCTGGCATACTGAGTCAAGTGCTGTTACTTTAATAGTACATGCTAAGGAAGATGGACTCAGGGAGAGAAATTTCCTTATCTTCCTTGTAAGGAAAAGGAACTACCAAGCTGTTACTTTACTATGCTTACAGAAGACAAGAGAAGTTAAAATGTAAACCCAGGAGACTGTTTAAAAGTACAACCTTATAGCTTTAAAAAAATATGCATCTGTTCTGAACAGATAAGTCTTCTTTACAGAACAGAAGCCTGATTTAATTAAGCCACTTTTTTGTCCAAGAGCAACCTGGAGTTCACTTACAACCATATGTATTACTGTACAACACATCAATTTTTTTCTGCGACAGTTATCCTTGTTCACAAGTAGGCCAAGGTCAGAAGGGTGCATTGCTTCGGTATCTTCAGTTTGAGCGCCTGACAAAAAGCCAGCGCTTTTGATCTGTAAGATTTCTTATAACATGACACAACTAAGAGTTAAGTTTTGCATATGAAGTCAGGTAGTCCTACCTTTTACAATATTTAGAAAGGGCACAAAAGAGTACAGAAGCAAATTTTAGTAAGTATTAAGGAAAGAGAAAAATTAAATGTGTTTTTCTGGCTGAATAAAAACAAACAAAAAAACCTCTAACATACACCATACTTTTTCAAGTGTTGTTCCAAAAAACTGCATAAAGAAATCTTGAGACTTAGCCCTATGATGTTCCTCAGCCCACATTGAGTATCACAGCTTGAACAATATTGATCATCCATGTATCATAAGACAAATAATGAGAGGCTTTTCCCATCTCTCCACTACCAAAATAGGCAATGTTATTCTGAGCAGCTAGGATGACAGCCCCCAACATATTAGAATGAATAGCCTGAAAGTGTTACACAGCTTGAGGACAAGCAGCTTGAAGCAGGACTCTACACACTTGACCCATAAAGCTCTCCCCTAAAATGAGGAGGACTAGACTTCAACTCTGCAAAGGGGAAATTCCTTTCAATTAAACCTTAATTGGACAGACAACATCTGTTCATTCTTAATTTATCATTTAACACTTCCCCCGTTTGTGCATGTTCAGGTGTGGCTGAGTCTAAGCATGTGGCACCTCCAGAGGGCAGTTTGTGCTGTGGGGAGGGAAAGGTTTCATTCACTGGTTGCAGGGAAGGACAACAAGCAACAGCCTCTCTCCAGAGCCTGCAAAGGGAACAAAACCCGAAGCCATTTTTTTGTTTTATCTGATAAAGAGACCTGGAGACTGCACAGAGATATTCCAAACATTAACTAAAAGTAATAGATTAACAAATTACAAAAATGAAGGAATTTAAGCCTACATCTCTGAGAAAGTGGCACATGTCCTCTCCTTCCCCTGCCCAACACAACCCTTAGCTTTTTTTTTATTATTATTATTTTTCTAAGAGAATCTCCATTGCTTTGTTAGTATTCCTCTACTGGAAAACAAACAAAAATAGCACACATGCTTTTTCTTAAACCTGTCTTCAGTTACTGAAAGGGGTGAAAGACAACTCTACAAGACATATTAGTAAGCAGGACTTGTTTCAATGCCTTGGACCATCTTATCTGGCCAAGTCATCAGTACTTCTAAGCTCTAGATGGCTACTGAAATGGAAAAAGTGGAAAAGGTGAACACTGGATTTGCCCTGCATACACATAATTAAAACAGTTTAAAATTTCTTGACAAATACAAGGCAACTGAAAGTCACTTCATAGGTTTTACTAGACAAGTATAAGCATTTAAGCAATAAAAATGTAGTGGAGAGTTACAAGCACATATATTTTCTTGATAATGTAATACGTATTGCCTACTTAGACACCTGTAAACAGCACAACACACTAATTAATTTAACTTAGGAACTTAGGAGTTTTCTTTCTAGTAATAAAGTTGCATTTCTTCTTTGAGAGAAACAAATCAGCTTTTTCTAGGGTCAGTTTGAGAACTTGCTGAAGAGATTAATTGCCATACTTGCAAAAGGTTCCAGAAAAGCACAGATACAGGGATACAATGGCACATAAAGCACATTAATACTACAAGAAAATAAATCACCAGCAATATAGGTAATTTCATTCACTTTGAAATTACTGTAGTCAAAGCAATCATACCACGTGCAGTAGAAAAAGTCTTGCTTCCAGAAAGACTTCTGTCAAGTGCTAACTAATTAATTTTGAGAATCTTGGGGTTTTCAAGATACAAAGCAACTGGCAGAGCTGAAAAGAATATCAGAGTGATTAAGTCTTTATTTTAGCATAATGAACAGGCATATAAAAGTTACAATTCTTTTATTATAACAGCTACAGAGCATATGAACCGATTTCTATATATTTCAGTTCTAATTACCTTTTAGCAATTAATAATCTATAGAGAGCAATATGGTTTTAAATATACTTTGTCAAATGAAAATTATGAATATTCAAATTATGCTTGCTTTAAGCAGAAAAAAATAATGACAATGCAGTGTCATTTTTAAAAGGGAGCATTTATTATTCAGCAGCTGCATTTTTTTTTTTTAAGTAGGGAATATGTGAATTGCATCACATTCACAGTGTTCCAACTTTGTGACCAGATACCAAGTGTGGCTTTACTTTGAATTTTGTATTAAAGAGTTGTTACATGTTACTAGGCTGCAGCCTCTGGGAGGAAATTTGGACAAGACATCGATTGTTTAACAAGTAGAATTATTTCAGTTTCCACTATTGAAGTAGTCTCTCCGCTTGAATCTCTGTTCTACCACTGAGAAGATTAATTACTTGTATATGGTCTAAATGTTACCTAATCTTTTCCTAATGGATAAGGAAAAAAAAATAAACAGTTTATCCTGTAGTCCTGTTCAATTTTGTTAATTTTGTTTATCATTCATTAACACTAGATAAACATGAATAAGCTAACATTGCTATAGCTTCCAGCCCTAAATACTTAAGATTAAGATGACTGATTTAGCAGATACTACCTTCAAGATTACGTATTTAAAATTTTAAGTACAATTTTGCAAATCAATACCAAGAATGATAAAGACAAACTAACAAAAGTTATTTGAACATAAAAATAAAGTCAAACCATAAGCTTTTAACTTTCAGGCAGTTTTTGCCTTTACCATAAGCTATTTCTTTTACTTAATATTTAACACGCTTTCACCTCCACACACCCCTCTGAATGGCCTAAATTAAAAAAGCCTGACACCTATCGCACCTTAATTTTCTTCAATTCCAGAAGCAGAGCTCATGGAACTTCTGTTGAGTTTTAATACAAAAGGTGCTCCTGCATCTGTTAAAGCTCTCTGAGTATCTAAAATTCTGCTAAGTGAGATTCAAGATTAAAAACAAAGGAATCTGAAATTTCTCTTTCTTGGGGTTATAACAAAATAGATTATGATACAATGAACTTAATGTAATTTACTTACATATGTAATTATCTGTTCGGTTGGGACATCCAGAATCCAACTGATAAGATCAGATACCTTTACCAAACAGAAACTTTCTCCTGTAAAAGCCAGTAACAAATAAAATAAATCACACTTTCTCTACAACTTAGCTTTCACTAAGATAAAACATTATTAACTTTAATATAAGGGCAGGAAGCGGGGACAGACAGCTAAAGGACCCTTAGCCATCAGACTCTATACTATGTGAAAAGGTGAAAAATACTTCAATTCTGTTACTAAACCAATATAACTATTCCAAAAGAAAATGGAGATACTAGTGAGGACAAAAAGGTGAAGGTAAACAAATGCCATAAGGACTTTCTATTTCACCAGTTATTTCACTCCTCTAAGCTTTCCTCCAATTGTTCACAATATTTTAATAACAATTTGGCATGGAATAAAGAGCCACTTTCTGGATCTGAAACTCAATGAATCCTCATCAAAATAATAACCTGGGAGTCAGTATTTCCCAGAGATACAAGCGAGAGTTCTTCAAGCTGGGAGGGAAGATAAATCTTAGCCTCCTCTACTAGCTACTTAGAAGGATAAAGATTTATTGCTATTACTGCTTTCTAATAACAGAGCAGTCAAACAAGACAGGACAAGTGGAGGTAGAAGTCATATGATAGCTTTAAAGGCTGTTTCACTATGCCTCTCCACCTACATTGTCTGGGCAGATACAAGAGGCTGAACCCCCAAACAACTGTGAAAGAGTTCGGTGATCTTAAGACACTGAACTTTTTTCTGAGCTGGTCAGTACTTCCTGCTCTGCTGACTTGCGATACAGCCTAATAACCCCTTTCCAAGTACATAACTTTTCCTTAATCACTGTGCTATGATGGCAAATTGATTTAGATTCCTACCTACCAAGACTTCCTACCATTTAGATAAAAACTTGCAGGTTATCTTAACAAAAATCTATTACAATTTTTTCTGTATAATTTAAGTTAATAAAACATAGAGTTAATAAAATGTGTTAAATTCAGGACTGCTCCTTATTAAAGTTGATCATATGCAAATATATATACCTTAACAGAAACTGTATTTGATTATAAACAAGCTGTAACAATATTCAGCAGGGCAGTAGCCTCTGTTCTGTGGTTAACATTGCGTGTGTTTAACATGCTCAGGCGTTAGAGATTTGTATGAAGCTCTAATGCAGGGCTTTAAAATGAACAATTTTATGGCTAAATCAATTTTACAAAATGGCAGTATAATAATGTTATTGAATGTTTTTCATCCAGTACATGCATCATGAAACACTTTCGCTAGAAAGTTACCCTTCCTTCTGTTTTCCTCCTCTCTCTCCATATGCTGCATAATTTTCTTTTCAAGTAATGACTCTTCTGCAGAAAAGTACTAAAAATGGTTTGCCAAATCTTACAGGCCCTCCTAAATGCAGTGAAGGACAACTAATAACACTGGTAATGAGAAAACAAATTTATTTCAATACCAGCTTTAAAATATTTTTTGTCCTTTACAAGAAGGTTAGTTCCAGTAAGGACAATTACCTCTCTGAATAGAGAAGCAATGCTTCCTTAAAATTCTTTAAATATTCATGACAAGCATTCAGAACATGCTGCTAAGGCATGCAACTTGAGCTTTGCCACCAAAGAGACATTACTGCTGGTTCACTGTATTCTGCCACCCACAGAACAAGCACTCGGCTCCTCCACCTCCTGGAAGCATCGCTGAGTGCCCCCATTCAAGCCCAGCACAGCAGAACTTCTCAGGCCAGGGAAAGATGGCCCAGGTTAGGCTGTAGCTCTGCAGATGCACCAGAGGCACCAAGGCAAATCCTCAAAAAGGCTGGTGCTTTTACAACTGGATCGGGAATTCTTCCTATTATATAAACTAGGATAATCAGGCTGGAAGGAACCTCAGGATGCCTCTGGTCCGACATCCTGCCCTAACCAAGGCTAACTCTGAGATCAGACTAGGTTGCACGGCTTTTAATCAGTCAGTCTCAAAAACCTCCATGACTGGAGACTCCACAGCCTCTGGACATTCCAAAGATCAGCTGTCCTCATTGTGAAAAATAGTAATTTTCCTTAGGAAAACGTCCTCCATAAACACATAACTGCCAGAAAGATGATCAGGCAATCTTAAGTATCATTGTTCCTTGAGGCTACAAGGTGGACAAGTTATTTAAAGAAATTAGAGAATTTAAAGCAAGATCAATGAAGAGCTGAAATTCTAAATAAATTTTATAAAAGTTTAAAACAAGACAAGGCTTTAAGATTTAAACCTGTTATGATTGCCTTCATTTACCTTTATTTAATTAGAACTTTATATCCCCTACTTGTAATCAGAAAAGCACAGAGCTTGTTGATAACATGCTCCTTAAAGACCTAATTTATTTTCATGAAGACTGCTAAGAGAATGAGGAAAAAGCAATTAAGTATTATCTTTTTTTCTTAATAACCATGAACTTATTAAATGACTAATAGTCAAAGTGTGCAGATTCTAGATCCTTTTTAGCATCAATTAATCCTGAACACTTAAAATGCCTAAGTTATTTACAGAACTTCAATAAATTTGCACCAGTATGTATAAGCACTCTGACTTTCAGACTTTCACATGGAATAGAGTTTCAGTTTCCAATTTTTTTTTCCTGCTCTCCCCCACCCCACCCTGTCTCCTGCAAGGTGCATTGCTCCTTACAACAAGTTATCAAGAACTTTCTTACTGGTTCATAATCATATCAAGTACTACCTACTTTCAATTACTACACTGTGACTTTAGAAATATGTAATTGTATTTCAACTTGCCTCCCTCATCAGGTAGTTGGAGTAAATATGAAAGAAATAAGAAAGCTGCAATATTCAGTAAAGCAACAAAGTAATATCTTTAAGGACATGTAGTCAAAAACATTTGTTCAACTGAGAGAGAATCATCTTTAGGTTGTTTACTTCCCACATTTGCTTTGTAGGGACATTGATTTATTTATACCTTGAAATATCAGAGATATTACATGAAAATACTGAATGATGATTAGCAGACAGCAGGTTTCTTAATCTTATACTGATTTTTCCTTCAGATTCATCTTAGCAAAATGAACAACAACTTTAAAGAATTTTCATCTTTTGCATCTTGTCGGCACTGCTAAAAGAGGTCATTCGGTAGTCTAAGTCTATCTTTTCATGTGAATGTGACACCTTTAGGCCAATCAAAATAGTTCCTGAAGCTCAGGAAACTGCATAATAAACAGTTAATTCAGAAGAATTCACATCACTTCTCCTGCACCATGATCACCAAGAACTGAATTCAAACTCAAGCTGGACTTGGATGCAGTAGACTAGCACACAAATCAGTATCAGACAAGAATGAAAGATCAGAAAAATTGCCAATTAATTTTATATTCCATTCTCTTCCTACCATTTCCCATATTGTTCATAGGATAATCTCCTGAGGCAGAAAATTTTACAGAATTGAGGCATGATAGTCTACTAGCCGCAAGACAAAGGACACAAAGGAAAAATCAGGATCAACGCTGCAAATTAGACTTCCTTTTTCTCAAATCCTTAATCTTCATAGCGCAAGTATGTAGGCAAGCAGTCTTAGTATATATGCAGTAATTAGGTCCTGCATCTGGAACTGCACGTATATTTGGAATAACATTTAGAAGTTATATAGTAAAATATCCTAGTAAGAGTTATAACACCTGATATAGGAAAAGTTTAGCAATCAAATCTCCAGAATTATGCCATCAAACTTAACTAACCATACCATCACGACATAGTTACCAGTCCTGACGTGCTGAGACTTCTGAGATAGAGCATTGGATAATTCCTGTTTTAATACTTTCTAGAATACATCATAGATAGAAATGGGAGCCTGAACATAACAAACTGTCCAGAAGAATGGACATGAGTCAATCACCAACATTTTAAAAAAAAGGAAAGGAAAAAAAAAAAATGGTTTTAGAATAAAAAGCAGTAAAATGAATATTAGGAATGATAAGATTACTATTAAGAAAACCTAACAAAAGCATTCTAGTACTAGTAAGGGAAAATAAAAAGTGGGGAAAAAAGGAAATTTCAGATATTAAATATCTTAAAAAATGAAAAGATTTTATTTTGTGAGATCTCTTCTCAAAGAAAACTACAATCAGAAACAATGCCTAGAGGTTAAAAAAAAATCAAAGAAAAATAAAAGACTTTCCTTTATGGAAAAATAAACAAGAGACTTACTATGTTAAAGTTAAAATGTGAAGAGAGTATCATACTTGCAAAAGTTATAGATAAAATCATAGAATCAGAATCATAGAATGCCTAAGGTTGAGGAGACCTCTAGAGGTCATCTAGTCCAAACCCCCTGCACACGCAGGGCCACCTAGAGCACGTGCCACAGGGCTGCATCCAAGCGGGTCTTGAAAATCTCCAGAGAAGGAGACTCCACAACCTCTCTGGGCAGCCTGTTCCA
>JAWLRI010000918.1:149512-160284 GCA_034781795.1 Crypturellus tataupa | reverse complement strand
AACTTGCTGAGGGAGCACTCTGTGCCTTCATCCAGGTCATTGATGAATAAATTGAACGGGACTGGACCAAGGACTGAGCCCTGGGGGACACCGCTCAACACAGGCCTCCAACTAGACTCCACACCGCTGATCACCACCCTCTGAGCTCTGCCATGTAGCCAATTCCCAATCCACCTCACCATCCATTCATCCATCCCACACCTCGGAGTTTGTCTAGGAGGATGTTGTGAGGGACGGTGTCAGAAGCCATGGTGAAGTCAAGACAGATGACATCCACCGCTCTTCCCTCATCTATCCGGCTGGTCATCCCATCCCAGCAAAGAAGGCATTCAGCAACTCTGCTTTTTCTGTGTTGTTCGTAATCAGGGTGCCCATCTCATTCACCAGCAGATCCACATTTCTCCTGATCTTCCTTCTGCTGTTTATGTATTTGAAAAAGTTTTTCTTGTTGTTCTTAACTTCCCTCGCCAGCTTGCATTCCAAGTGCGCCTTAGCTTTCCTCGTCATAACCCTGCATTCACTGACTGCGCATTCAAATCCTACCAGATTTGAGATTGTCGAAAATCTCAGGACACCACACAGAAAAAAAATCAGAACTAAAATGCAAGATACTTATCATGCCTTATGTCTGAAATTCTACATTTTCCTTCATATTTCTTAACCAGATCTTAAAGAATGTCTCAGTTCTAATCATCTCAGAATGTGTAATCATGCTGTACATGTAAAGACTGAAATCTTTAAAGAGCCTTAGTTACTGCACTTGAACTGCTACTGTCATAAAAAATCTATAGTCTTTTACAGGACTTTGATCATGCCCTGTTGAAACTAGTTAGAAAACATGGTTTGATCCGTTTTCTTCTTGTACTTTTTCTTACGCTATTTTTGCTGTTATTTCTTAAGAATTAAGAAATGCATACACTGTTATAACAATAAATCTAAAGAGTGCTGGATAAGCAATTAAATTATGCAAGGCTGCTTAGAAATTCATGCTATTAAACATGAGCTGTGTTTTAGCAGTTCCTAAAAAGTTTCATATTTACTTTTCAAATTCTAGCTATAAAGCCTAGTTCTATCCATATTCTGTAAGACTAAAATAAAGTAAAAAAGCCTAAAAGTTAGCATGCTCCCAACTGCTGTGCCCAGTTGCTGGAGAGAGATGAATTAATATAGCCATGGAAAGTCAGAGCACAGTCCATTCATATTTAACATTTAAAAAGTCTTCATATGCTTGCTCTTCTGAAGAGTTCTGTAGCCTTTTACCAAACCACAGGAGGTGAAAGCACAAGTGGGACTGACACTCATGAATTCCTCTTCTTTTAAGCTATGAGCTTCTTTTATAATAGTGCACAGAAATTAGCATTTCCACATGTAGCCCATGGTGTAATGGGTGTATCCACACTTAGATTGAATAACCCTAGGTAGGCTATGAAGGGACATATTCTTCAGAGGTAGATAGAAAATTCAGGTTTTGTTACAAATAGCAAAACCAAGACCTGATACATTGAGGAATTACTTCTTCTGTAACACTACTGGAAATATTTCAAGATGTTCACAGGTGTCTAGGACTCCTTGCCTCAGGTATTGAGCTCATTTTATTTAAAATACCCTTTTTTAAAATGAATATTTCAGTGTTCTTTCCTACACATTTTTAGAAACTTCCCACTTCATGTATTCATAAGTATTGACACTGAATTTGAAATGTATCTTTGAAACTTAACACTAACACTTGCAATGGTGATTATTAGGCTTTTAGGTTTAAAAACTGCAATTTATTATTTTGATTAAATTATGCAAACTGAGCTGCAAATACATGTAGAACTAGCACTTTTTATTGAAATACACTTGCATATAGGGTTGTATTCCTAATTATGTTGTAAAATGGTCAGAAAATACATGCTCATTCAACAGTTCAAGTAGCTGCCTCCCAACCTTGATTCACAGAACATTTTGATAATTAGTATGACTTGAATTTTAGTGTAGAAGACTTCATACATTTACATTCCATATAGCTTAGGAGATATTCTAACTTCTGTAGCTAATTCTACACTTCAATACACAAACTCTAGTGAAAATACATTACAGTGAAATACCTTATTGCAACATAGCATATCAGGCTCTACTATATTATGTAGAAAACATACAGAACAACTGTAAATGAATACACATTCTGTTATAGCAGAATGCTTTTTCATTGGATAATAGTATTATTTGGCTAAGTCTATGAAGTAATTTGGTGTATTAGCAAAAAAAGAAAAAGCAAGAAACTGTACATTACAGTAGCAACTTCAGAATACCATAAAGGCAAAACAGACTCCAGAAAATGCTTTTAGATATCCATTGTATTTCTCCAAGCTTATGACATATCCATTATATAAATTCTCACACACAAATACTGTATCAAGACATGGTAATGGGTCAATTGGCTGAGGCACATGCTGTGCTTAACCAGTATTCATGAGCCAAATCAGGAAAATTCAGTTTTGCTAAAGGGTTCAATTGACATGTTTAACAGTAGTTTATGATTGAAAAAAACAAAATAGCTATAAGAATTTTAACAGGATTTCTAGATTACAATTTTAGGATTATAGTTTAGGGAAGACAACTTTAACACAACTTAAGAATTCAGGAACAACTGACTTTAAACGGGTGTATATTCTAACTCCTTTTACCTTTGCCACTAGTGAGTACACAGTCATATTTTAGTATGTAATGTTAACTCATAAGGAAGATGGTCCTCTTTATTTAGACTACAATCCATTCTAAGTGTGGTTCAAATTATAAAACTTAAAAATACCCTCAAAGCATCTGGAGTTATGTCAGATTATTTTATATGCAACATGTTATAATATCTCAATTGTTATATATCTAGTAATATTCTTTAGTTTTATCATTTGCATACCATCAATGTCAATGATTAATGAATCTAGGAGTTATGACATTAAATGCTTTTAGAACTTATCTAGTTAATTCTGCCCCTGTTCTAGTCACTGAATTTAAATAAATCCTAACACCTTTTACCATGTTTTTCATTTTCCAATTCTGCAAAATAAAAATGATAAAACCGGCAAAAAGGTAGAGTTACATTTTTGGTGTTGGTATTATCAACATCAGTTTTAAGTCTCTGAGTTGCAATAACCACTGCATTTCTTCTCCTCCCACCCCCGCCCCCCTTTAAGATGACTAGCAGTTAAAACAACACTACATTTAAATTTATACTACAATCTTGTGGCTTAAGTTCTTCTACAGAGCTGAAGACCTACATAGCAGGACAGTAGAAATATCTGTAGCTTACCATAACTAAGTCAATATTTTCCATATATAATATGTCAACTTAATAGTTGTCAAGTGTTTTGAATTTCACAGATTGAATTCACCTCATGCAAACTTCAGTCAGGTACTTTTTAATCTTTATTTTAGTCTATATGCTTTGACTTTATGAAATAAGCCATGGATAATAAGCAAACTGTAGAAACACATGAGTTACACAAATCTCTTTATTGGTCTTAACCACAAAACTATCTTTCCTTTCCATATTTGTTCTTTTAAGTCATTGCCTACTAAAGAGGACACCAGCCTCTCTGGATTACAATAAAATAAGACTATAAAACAAGATGGGCTGCTGATTTAGTTCCTTTAGAGGCAATTCCCAAGCTTTCATGACTCTGTTTTTGATGACAACTGAGCTAAGTGCAACATTTTGAGTTAAGTAGTGTAGACAGTAAATTTTCTATTGATGTTGACAGTTAGTTTCATAGTTTATTCAGTGTCAAATTTGGCTATGACTATACCACCTAACAGCATCACTGCAAAATTGTTCTCTTACTTCTTTTAACTGAGACTCTGTCAGGGGAGCCAGGGTACAACTCATCCCATTAGTAAACATGTTCTTCAGTAGCAGTCTTCAGAAGTTCCAAAGGGCACATGGCACAGCTGAGAAGCTCGCAAAAGACAGCAGACAGAGCCATGCCATCTGCTATGTTATAGTCTCCATTTGTGTGTGTGTATATGTGTGTGTGTGTGTGTGTGTGTGTGTATAAATGCTTACCATGATTTTCAAATACTTTACCATTGTGTATGTTGCTTAGACTGTATTAATGTAGGGAACATGCAGAATCTTAATTCATACAATTGGGATTTTCAACAGTCTAGCCTTCCTTTTAAGGTTTTCATTTTTCTAGTTACAAGCTTTTTTTACCTGGTCAATCAGTCCCATAATTTGAGTATATTTTAAAGCTGCTCTGTTCAGTTGTAGACATTAAAAGAGTTCAAATAATTTGAGTCATAGAAAAGAGAACATTTTTTTCATGTGCAAGTTAACTGTTTCCTCATCTTTCCAGTCATTACACATCTCTATATTCATACTGTACAAGTCTATTTAGCAATTCTGTAATCAGTGAAATTATTAATTCTTTTTCACTGGAAAGCATTACATTTCACATTTCAAATAAACTATATTGTAAAGTTATAAAGCAAAGTGAAGCACCATACGTATAGTGAAAAATCATAAAAAGCGGTTAATACATGTAAAAAGTCACCCATCACTACAAACATGAGAATGTTCTCATTACTGCATTTTTTTCAGGCTATCTGTAAAAATGCAGTGATACAGCATTTTTACAGAATTACAGAAACGGTAATCAGCGCTGTTTCTGAAAAGCACGTCTAAACCTTTATTGCTTGTAAGTCATATAGGAAAACAAGCTCCATTCTTGAACACTATTGCTTCAAAAAAGGCTCATATTCATGGAAAAGCCCTAATTACACAAGTGAGGTCTGATACAGAAAGCAGCATATGAGGGCTAAAGTAATTTGCAGGCAGTGTGCTAGAATATGTAACCAGGTATCAGGTTCATTCTTGGTAGTGGGAAAGGAATTTACTGACACCAATACTAATTCTGACCACATCTCAGAGAGTATTGAAATAATACTAAAGCAACAGTGGTGTTTCTGGACATCTGAATTTGACTACAGTGAGGAGATTTCTTCTGTGGCATTTAACTTGAAGATGGGAGTAGACAGGGAAGAAAAGCTTTTCTGGAAATGTGTTAGGAATCAATTCACTACCAAAGGATTAAGAAAAAAAGCAGAAGAGCTCAGGACTTAAGAAAAATAATCAGAAATACAACCAGATACTAGAAAGGTTTCTACTTGCTTTAATACCTCTATCTCCTGTTCAGCTCCTAATATTTTCATGTGCCAAGATATCTAACTGCTCATATTGTATTCAAGAGTTAAGCCAGAAGTATTAATCTGCAGCTGGGAGAATTATTGCCTTCTTTTGGCAATATGGAACAGTGGTGAGAGGGAACAGAGAGAATTCACACTAATTTCTACATTTGATGTTTCATTTTGTTTTATAACCAGTGTAAACACTAACAGTGTCAGTAGATCTGGATATTCCAAAAGTCTGTTCTTAATCCACTGAACAGGATGCCACTGGGTTAACACAACTCAGTTAAAAGAAAAATAAAGAAACTACTCATCTTGTTAGCTGAGAGCTTTGTACAGGATGGCAGTCATTGAAGTGCAATTATTAAAGCAGTTAACCAACTATTTTGCATTAATTGATTATTTAGACTTTAGAAAAAAGGATCCCAACAGAATCTCCACGGCAATAAAACAGTGCATCTAAACAGAAAAGTGCAGCTGTGCCCGGGAGAGGAATACACTCTTAAAGCAATATAATGATTTACTTTTTCCCAGGGATAAGAATATTTCTTTTCCTTCCTTGTGTAACTATTTGTCTTCATAACATAGAAAGTCTTTGTACATACCGAAGTTATCCTTTTCTTGTAATCAGAACCTTTATTTGTGAAATGGGAGTCTTCTAGTTCCTGCTTTTTCGAAGGAGAATTTGGAGCATTTCAGTTTCTTTGACTCTTTTTATTCCTTCTAATGTTCATATTACTTAATGCATACCCACCTGAAACATACTAGTGCTTCTAGATGACTGCAGTCCCTGGCATTGATTAGCCACACTAAGTGTTAAGTTTCTAAGCAGTCACAACACTAGACCAAGCACAAGTCATGGAGGGGTTTTCAAAGCATAGAATTACTTCAAACTTTTTGCAGTGGGAGTTTTCCCCTCCCCACCTCAACATGAATAAAAGGAAAAGAACAACTCTCAGACTGTAATTGCCTCCACAGTTACCTCTAAATATAGATTTATAGGGCTGGGGAAGGGGAGAGGGTGGCAGATGAGTGGTCATCCTTCACAGTTTTCTAATATGCATAGACTATGCTGTGCACAGATTTGGATTACTTTGAGGTCATCAAGAAGCACATTTAGGAGTCTTATCTTTCAAGCACTAAGAGTGAGCAACTTGCCTAATAGGTGCGGACTCCTTACCATTACTTACCAATTTTAATGTATTAATCTCATTAACGCCATCCTCTGCACTGTGAAACTGCTGTCTATTCCCCAGGACCCAAAACGTCCCACTTTAAATCCATTAAATTATGGGATACAAAGGTTAATCAATCATGCATACCCAGAAAAAAAGATCAGTCATATAAGCAGAATATTGATCTTCAAGAAGCATGCTATTGCTTGAAACCACAATCAGATTAACCACAGGTATGTTTCATGAGCAATACTAGTACCATTAACAGTAATAAGCTCTGGCTTTAGTAGTTAGTTAAAATCAGTTGCAGAGAATACTTCATGAGTGATTCTAAGAGTTTATGTGCTTTTTCAAAAAAATCTTTTTTCTCATGGATAGTAAAGTTTGGAAGTATCAGTCATTCAGTAATTGAAACTATTAAAAGCTGAATGTTAAGTCATTAAGCAAGAGTTCCTTTTAATAGTCCACTGCAGTAATGCCAACATCATTGTTACTATGTTATATTGGTTTACCCCACTAGTTGCTATTTTACATTTCCTTTACAAAATCCTACAACACTGTTTTCTGTCCTTGACATAATATCACTGCCACAAGCTAAACATACTTTTCTCACTACCCTTAAACTTCCCTGATTGAAGCTCTCCACCAGTCTTTTTTGTAAGCCACATTATAAATATATAAATGTTAAGATACTCCAATTTCTTTTTTTAAAAGGTACTTCCTCTGAAACTACTTTGTTTTAAAAACCTGTCTTAGACAAGTGGAAGAAAGCTCAAGCCACAGAAGCTGGGATGGTCTCTTACAGTCCTTTTGGTGTCAACAGCACAGTCTAATATAATTTTTGATCATACAAGCAATATAAAAATCAAACTATTAAAATAGAAGATTTAACATGCAGTCAGGCACCTTAGAGCACTTAACTGAAATCTTACCAAAGAAAGAAGACAGATAAGACTCTTTTTTTTTTTTTAATTTCTGTGCATTTACCTAATTCTTGATACCTTATAATATAGCTTTTTATTTTTACTGTTTTATTCTTATGAGAAGTTTTGATTTTCATCCATTACTAGAAATTTGATTACCAAAGGAAGCTTAATCAATGCCTTCAGTCTGCTCAGAATTTTTTTTTAACGAGTCAGCACTGAAATGAGTCAATCTAAAACTATTTTATATGGTCTTTGTAGGGATCAGTCAGAGAAAAACATCCAATGTATAAATGCAACTGAACTTAAAACATAGAAAATTTAAGGCTGCATACGGATAGGAGATAAAGATATGTACCTAAAACAATTTAAGAAGTAGGTAAGTTACTTCAGAAGTCTTATTTAGTGACCTCTAGACTAGGACTTAGGAAAGGACCCATGCTCCCCATCCCAAAGATCAAAGCATGCAGCTTTCCTTGACCTAGGAAGACTCTACTAGTCTGGAAGCTAGAGGAGGTCCCAGGGTAGCAATGAAGTACTGAATCTTGCACAACAGAATTCTCCATTAACAACAGCAAAGAAAATAGTAATTTTTTGGTTGTTTTTCTTAATGATTTAACAAAAGATTTCATTCCAGAAAATCATTAACCTGGCAAAGAATTCTATTAACTTGTGGGTGGGCATTCAAAGCTATCTATGCTATTTCCAGAAGAGCATTCTCAAGCTATAAATAGTACATTTCTTATTGTACTTGGACTATTAAGCAACCAAGAGGAAGAAAAAACCCAACTCAATAAAACACTCAAGTAGGAAGATGCAGGCATGGCTCAGACACCCTACTCTGCAACTTGCATTTTTATTGACAAGGTAATGGAGAAAATACACGCAGTCACAGGAGGAAAGACCCTTTTAAATATATTCTTACCAGCCAGGTACCCTAAGCCTTTGGTTGGCATCACATAACATTTTTACTCCATATACACTTTACAACACTTTACAACACTTTATATCTTTATAGGTAGTGGCTCAGTTTTGTCAGAGGAAAGAAGGATTCATTCCATCAGCACAGTTTTTGCCTAGGGGTATGAGAGACAGGATTAAACACTTTCCCTTCTCAACCTCCTAACCCAAAGCCTAGGTCGTGAGGTAGTGAGCCCTGGGTGAGGGCTTGAGGCAAGGTTTGCTGTGGTTTAGTAAACACCACTATTCCTTCAGCCACAGGCTACATTTCATGAAACTTATACTTTTTCAAGGTTTCTGTGCATCCCTCTTCATCAAGCCCCCTGAACTAATGTAGAGGAATAAGAGTAGTAAGCTCTGGGCATATTTAGGGCTGAGCTGGTTAGGAGACTGAGAACCAATGATAGATGAACAGAAGGCTTTGTAATTGCAAACCTCAGTTGAGACGTTTCAAGTCTGCTTATATCCTGGATTATAAACTTAAGTCCTTTACTGGATGCAGCCCAAAGACCTTCTTCCTAAGCTTTTAATAACAAAGAGGCATTCACCTTCAAGCAAGCATCCATGAAAAACAAATCTGAAAGGAAGATAGAGAGGATCTCCACTTCTGAGTGTCAAGAAGCATTTGACAATCACTAGAACTGAGGGGAAGAGCTGAAATGATTAGTAAAACACCTAAAATGAATGGGGCAATGCTAGGTTTTATATACAAGCCAAAGACTGAAGAGAAGGAAAAATTAATATGTATATCACTTAGTTGGCTGCATAATTGAACACCTTTCATATGTGCTTAGAAGGTTAGGATAACAGCAAAGTCTGCCTTCTGCCTTTGGAGGAGGCACTTCACCACAGCAGCAGCAGCTCAGATTATTTCTGAAATACAGTCATCAGACTCCCTTGTAGAAGATGCAAGGTTTCTCTTAATTCAAGAAATTTAATCTCTACACAATTTAATAATGTTTCATCATTGAAGTTAAAGTTCCATATTCAAAAGAAATTGTACACTGCAATCCAATTGAGCTACCCTCATCATAGGGGAACATGCTCAGCTTTAGTAGGACAATGATAACATACACACAAGGGTTCACACACCTCAAAAACCTGCTGTACAAATATCAAAACCTTAAAGCCCATTACTCTCCCTTACTACAGTAATGCCTTTGCTCTGGCATAGCATTTATTAAGCAAGTACCAACATTTTCAAAAGCACCAGGTCACTAACAGCACAGCTTTGTGATATTTTACATGTGCTTTATAAATAACAGAATTCAAGGAAAAAAACTGACTTTGACTTTTTACAGTAATTTTCCAAATGAGTGCAATAAAGCAGAAATGCAGTCATGCAAGAAAAATTAGAGAAATACCCTTTTTAAAAATAGCAATTGTATTAGTATATCTGAAGAAAGGAATTAGCTAAAATTTCAAATCTGTTCCAAAGCTGGGTTCCTAGGTAATCACTACAGAGGAGTCACAAATACTGACGCCATCAGTCAGTGAAAACATGATACTCAACACTATATTCAGCCACATGTCTTTTTAATCATATTGGCCTTTTTTCCAATAAATTTATATTACTTAGCTAGAAAAGACAAAGCAGAGAAGTAGAATAAATATTAAACAATCATGAACAATATTTTCATAGATTATCTAGGCTACCTTAAAAGCTTGTCTCAAAGATCGAATACAAGTTTCTTTCATGTGCTTTATCTTCGCAACCAATTAATTGGCATTAATGTCAGAAAATGATTTCTGATAGTGTTGAAGTCTATACTTAATTTAAAGCCTTGGTTAAATTATAAGTAATCATTTTATCCCATACACCTAGAAGGCAAATGACCTTTAGCTATCATTTCCAATTTAAGTTGCCTTGTGGAAGCTGCACAAGTTAGTACAAAAGTGAGGATAGTAAAGCATAACTGCTAACTCATTTACCAGTTTTGCCAGCTTCCACATCAGGAGATACACATAGTGAGTGAAACAGTAAACATCTCTTTAAAATAGCATTTATACAACTCTACGAGTCGTAGTTGGGTGAACCCTCAGTCAGGGCCAAAGCACTGAAAGACTGGTTATAAACTGCATACTTTTCTGCCTAAAAAGATCCAATAGCATTGTGGCCTTTAGTGTCCCAGCCAAATACAGGGCAACATTTTAAGATTAAGCCCCTGAGCATGGGAAAGAGATCCCACTCTCCTCAAACAGAGGAACTGCTGGGAGTCCAGAGGTCTATTTCTTTCGGTACCTGATCCTTTACAACCTTTGTTCTAAACTGGACTACATCCCAGCATAAGAATAGAATTACTGCAATTTTCCTCTTCTTCCACAATTACAGATCTTCACTAACTCTGATGTAACCCGACAAAATGACATGAGCAGATGAGGTCCCCACAGGTTTTGCTATTCTTTGTTTTCATTAAAGATTAACAAACACCACAGTTGGGTGATAATTCTTAGCATTTCCTAAACAGCAGCAGACACAAAGCGGTTAAATTATTTTCTAGAAGTATTTGCTAGAAGTATTTTCCAGAAAGCATAAACACAGCAT
>JAWLRI010000918.1:127727-139334 GCA_034781795.1 Crypturellus tataupa | reverse complement strand
TGGGACATGCTTGTTTTACACCAAACATACATTTTCTTCCCCAAACCCTCCTGTACCTAATTCCATATCTCCCTACACACAGTGAACAAGATTAGGGCACAACAGGAAAATAATTAAATACAAAATTTAGTCCTTTTCAAACTGTCTTACCAAGAAAATATATTTAGTAGAGTATATAACTATAAAGCAAGCCAACAGGATGGGTTTAGGTAGGTAATGTGTTTAAGTAGGACAAATTATCCATAATCAAAGAGTAACTCCATTCATAACAATGAAAAGCACACGATCCTTGTGTTAGTGAGGAAAGGCATAAGAAGGAATCCAAGATACTATTCTAGAAAATACCATTAAGTTTCACTTTTCTCAACATATTTCTTTTCACAAATATCTTAACTGATGCCAGGCTAAGATGTGAGCTAAGTTAGGCTCATGAGGAAACTAACAGCTCCTCCTAATGAGCCCCTAATGAAGCCCCCTAACTCTCTATCCTTCTTTCCCACTCATTGGCGCAGGAGCCCTATTTAAAGCTTAGCAAGGGGACTTTTTGTCCTTTTTTTGAGCTATGTGCTGGGATTGTTGATTTCTGATTTAGTTGTGTGAGTAATTTGTCTTGGTGGAGGCTTTGCTTTATAAGCTTATTTGCCAGCCTGCTTGGACTGTGTCTATTTCCTGTTATTGTTACTGAAACTCCTATGTATATTGTTTGGAACTGTCTTAATGCTGCAAGCTTGCCTGAGGGTTTGAATGAATGTGCTTTCCTCCCTAGTTCTATCTAGATTAGCTAACAAGGCTGCCATCCTGCTGGCTATGTTGTCCTTGTAGTTCCCTCTGCCCTTGGGAGAAGACAATTCTTGCTGGGCTCTGAGCTACTGCTTTTTTATGTTTTCTGTCCTATTCGCTCTTGTGTGTGATCCATGCCATGCATCTGCAGGTGTGGGGGTAGCTTTTGTGTGCCACTCAGTGAAAGTTTGCTAGCTGTTAAATAAGATCTGTTTAGTGAAATCATCATTTAGCTTAATTATTAGCTGCTCTCAACTATACTACTTTTACCTATAGCTTATTGTAACATTAGTATGGTGACATTAATTAATATGATAGATGTATGTTTGAAAAGTGAGAAAGCGTAGTCCTAATAATTTCTAGAGACAACAAGAGAAAGATCTACTATTTTTTAGTGTATATATTTCTCATGAAAAGACTTATTGCAGCAATATAGATGGAACTGAACTCCATTCTAGGTGCTAAGGTAGCAGCATTTCTATTAAATAAAAAGTTATGTCCTTCTGGAAGACATTTTTGATCAACGAGAAGAATACAATAACTTAGTCGCTTGTGTTTTCTCTCTTTAAGATCTTTCTGAAGACTACGAAATACCTTGTTTTCTACAACTGCTGCCTTGCCTTGGCTGTAGCACAGTAATTGTTTTGGCAATACCATAGCTCTCTATTAGGCATTTATTTTTCTGCTGGTAAAAGACTGTTGGAGGCCTGGTCTTTCCTTCTCTCTCCTCACTCCCCTTTTCTAATATCCCAGATGTCAAATATGCATGTTTGATTTCTAATTAATCTACATGCAGGAATTTAAGCCTTTACCATGGTTGTTTGTTTATCCTGTCTTTTGCTGGAGGTTACCACTACTTTGCACACTACATAGAATAGACCTTGTTCTTCTACTACAGCAATCATGATTTCTAGCTTAGCTCAAGTTAAAAAAATTGCAAGGACTTTCACTAAGGCATCAGTTTCTTAATGGTGCAGATGTACCAGTCCTGTGTCTTCTGCATTTTAATAACTTGTGACCAAAATAGGCAGATGATAACAGTAAAAAACGGTCCCAACTTGTTTTTTTTTAGCTGAACTGATCTAGTGTCTTTAGACCTGGAAATACTTACTTTATAAAATTTTTTAGCTTGTTTGACTGTTGCGGCTAATATTTGAAGTATCAAAGACAAATGGCCATCTCCAGAAGTAAAGCAACTTTTTAGTGAAACTATAGCGGTAAACTGGCTTTTGGAAGATGCTGACTTTTTTTTACAAGCTGAAAGTTCATTTTTGTAGTTTATTCATCTACTCCATGGTAGCAGAAGAACTTGCAAAAAACTGGATAGAGTAAATCTAGTAAAGTAGAAAGTAGAAAAGCCTAATTACTACATAAAGTTACTTTAAAGTCACCCCTGAAAACAAACAAAAATCTGTGGTCTTCATGCTGAACTCTATTCTCTTCTCTCACCTCAGTTACCTTTTTTCTAAGGAAACTAACATCAAGAGTACCTCCCATTAACAAGTCAGATAAAGAAAGGACTCTCTTATACAAAGTGACATTTCCATTATCAAATAATCATTATATTTAATGACAACATGAAGTCATAGAATAATTTAATGGGGAGAATATCACTTTCTTACATTCTCATTCATACCTCATTGTCATTTATTTTGCCACTATCCATAACTTTACTGTATTTGAAAAAAACTTTCATACTCTCAGACAACAGAGAGGAGAACACAAATTTGAAGTACCAATAGGATTTTAATTTTCATTTTGTTAGTTTCCAGATATGTGCCAAATTAGGAGAATCCCAAGAGGAAGGAAAAAATGGACTATAACTATAGTTATAATGGACTATAACTATAATAATGGATATAACTGAGATTACTTGGATATAACTGAGATTACTGGTAACTCATCATTATAGGGCAGTTAGAAGATATGGTTTTCATAACTTTTTACATTCCAAATTTTAAGTGATGCTCCAAAAAAAAGATTTTGGAAATGTGTTCACAAACCAACACCTGTTTAACTTTATCATATCTTTATTCATATTCATCAGTATTGCTCAATGAAATTTTGAGACACTTTCCTATACTGGCCTCACCAGAAAACAGTCTTTCTGAAGAAGTGAGGCAGTGTTCTGTTCCCATAGAGGGGAACTGTCCTGCTAGAAGAAAAGATTTGATTTGCTGCTTGTTTTTATGGAATATGTACTATGGCAGCAGCTATAACTGTACTGGGAGCTAGTAATAAAACCTCTCAGAAGGAATGATATGATCAAAAGTAACTCTTAAGAGGCTCTCTTGTTTACTATAAATGTGATGGCAACTTTGAATAAGAACTGTCCCTTAAAAGTGTTACTGTTTTGATGCTTTTCATTTTTAAAAAAAGAGAGGCATAAATCCACTTTGCATAATATGCATGAAACACTTTATAAATTTATCTGAATCACAATGAAATTTTCTGTCCTTTTAGCTTTATCTGATTTAACCTCAGATACAAGTTTATCATGTCATTTATACCATATTTAGCTAAGGAAAAACAGATTCAACGGAATAAAAAGTACTTTTGAAATATAATTGCCCGTAGCTTTATGGAAATTTTTCTCCTTTAGAGAAAATAAAAGAAAAAAAAAAAGAAAAACTTCTAGTGTAAGTTATGCTCACAAAATTTTGTATACCTTTTTGAAACTTAAAATGACTTGCTGAACTTTATGCAATGTTATGTGGTATTGTCCAAATCAAATCTATTGTTTTTCTTCTATTCTTAGAAGTTGCCATGTTTCAGGTTAGTTTTTAATTCCTAGCTTTAGTTTCTCTAGCAAAAGAACTTAAAGAATGGCCTAATAATAGTTTCACTAACTGCAAACTGTAATAAGTTTTTTTTAAATTTGAAGCATCTTCAAAGAATGCAAGTTCTATGAAAATTGCCCATCATTTATACCCTGAAATAATATTTGTGTGTTGGAAGAGTAATTCCACACCTGGTATCTAACCACGTTAACATGTTTGTTCTTGCATTTGCATATAGAAACATCATATTAGATTGAAATTCTAACAAAACTCCCGTAAAGCTGTGTTTTAGTGGTCAGTTCAAAAGGTACTGCTTTTAAATACATATGTCCAAGTTTAAATAAAGAAGTTTCTATTATGAAATAAATTTAAAAGGACTTTTTACCTTAATTGAGAAAGGTCTTGACTTATTGCAGGAATTTAATACATCTTGTCCAAGGGAAACTAATTAATTATAAAAGAGAAACTGTAGACAGATCATTCAGCTTTGAATCCATCCAGTTTTGAAAAAGATTGTTTAAGAATTCATTTCAGTCTTCAGAAAGAAAAACTTTTTGTAGACATTAAATTCAGAACTGCTTCAGGATTGTAACATGTATTTGCTGATATATGATCTATGAGAACATAAGCATTTAATATTATCTATTATCATTAGCTACTGTATTTATTATATTAGTACATATTTTTTAGTTACAATGGCAGTAATTGCTTTTGCATTTATACTGGAATATTTGCTTAGGATAATTCATTGCTCCAGAAGCAGAAGTTCTTTCCAAATTATAATTGTTATATTTCTTTTCAAAGTTATGGTTTAAAACATGTCAATAAATGACAAAAGTGTATTTCTTTTCTACTTTCAGAAATGATATTAAAATCTATTGCTACTTCAGTTATTTTGATAAAAGTCTTCATTGTTTTATTTAATGCAAAAATTGGCCTAATACTAGCTCACAGACGATTACTGGAAATAGTACTTCTAATGACTCTGAAAGCCATTTGTCAGTATCATCCTACAGCACAGACTTTGAAGACTAAGCTTGCCCTTTTGGTGGACTCATTTTCAATTGCAATAACCAAGCAATTTATGGTTGGTTATATGTAATTACAGCTATATAATCAAATTAAAAATGGGAACAAGTTGCATTCTGTAAATACATGCCAGATAACTCCAGTCTGAAAAAAAAAAGCTTTTATGAATTTAACAACTTCAAATCATTTGATTTTTTTTTTAATTTCAAAATTTTGAAATTTATAATGAAGTTTTCCTTTCTTGATTCTGATATTCCCTATATCATTTGAGATTTATAGTGTCTTGGGGAATTTTGCTTATATAATTTTTATATATGTTTTTCTTTATTAATGCTTACCTTCCTGGTTGAAAAAATAAAAAAATGACATGTGCCTAATTTAAATTTGTAATATTTGTAATTATCTGATACTACAAAACTATTTAATGATTTCTTTCTGTTTTAGAAAAATGCTAAATGTTGCTAAAAATGCTGATTTCTTTCTGTCCTAGAAACAGGATAAAAATAAAATCTGATGTTGATCTTTGAAAATAATATTGGTTGAATTAAAATGAAAAAAGTTACTCAAGGTCTCTTTCATTTGCTTCAACTTTTTACAGCAGTTTTTGAAGCAAACTTCATAGCTTAAACACCTGACCATGTGATATCTTTGGCCTTATAGCTCAATTTGAATTGCCAAGAAAGTCTTACACTAAAACTATGGGGCTAAAAATATGTATCCTTTATTTCACTTTGGACTGCCATGGATTCTCTATTTACATAAAGTTAGATTTATACATTCAGCTGTTATTGAAGTATTTTGATTTAGTTTTCATGGGCACTCTCTGTAAGATATTTCCCATCAGTACTTACATTATTGCTGCATCTGTTTGAATGAAAGTAGAGTTCAACTCTGTGTTCAAGGATATGAAAAGAAAAATTATCTATTAAGAGAGTGATAAAGGGAAAACATGATACCACATTACAGGTGATATTGCTTATGTTACAGTTCAAATATCTAATAATACCAATTTCCAAATATCCATCTGCCACAGCATCCCATTTAAATTTTATGTTTCTAAGAAAAGAGCAGAGTATTTGTTGGAGGGGAAAAAAAAAACAGGGGGGGTTTCTTTAAACTGAAATAAAGAGTAGATGCAATTTCTAATATTGAAAATTATGAAATATTGATGTTTTAAGAATTAACATGAGAAAGTGTGGTCTGTTTGCTCATAAATAAAATCCTTTCCACTTCTCTTTCTAGTTTCCACTTTTTCATCGCAACTTTTAAAATAACAATCCTCCAGTGTTTGCCTCCAGTGTATACATAGTATATGCATATAATCAATTACAATTTGTTTCAGAAAATCAGTTCTCATTTGAAGTCTAGTTAGAGCAAGCTGGTTTCTCTTATTTTAACTTTTGAAGTCAGAATTTTGCATTATTTGACAGAAAATATCACATTTAGGACATATCATGAAAACTTCTGAAGATAAGCTACTATCGTTAATGTAAAAACAGACCTCACTTCTATCTTGATAATCAAAAATCAACAGCTTTTGAGCTGCCTGGTTTCTTTAATTGACCTCTGACAGAGAAATATCCTAAAGTCTCCCTTCAAAGGGTTTTTAGTGGAGCAGACTGCTAAATGTGTTATTTCACAAAGTTATTTCCCGGTGTGTGTGTATGTGTGTGTGTGATGATCATCTGGTGGGAAGGTGCCCTGTTTCAGTAAGCAGGTTGTCTAAAGCACATGATTTTGCCTTGGAGATTAACTCTGTTTAATTAAAGTTTGATATCCTCAAGTGGGAAGCCTGTTTGAACAGGACAAACGCTTGTCCTTGTCAAGTCAAGAGATAAAAGTAGCAATTGTTCCCTTTTCATACAGTCTTCCAGAAATGGTCTGGTTATAAATTAAACAACTGAAAACTCTCTCATAAGGAGGAAAGCAGCAATCTGTTTACTGATCTTTTATTGCACCTTGTTTTTTAAGTGTCAAATGTCAGATTGTCACAACAAACAATGCAAAAAACATGAATGTATTTAAAGTCATCACAAATTTTGTATCAGATATTTATTATATCTTGCCTCCTGTGTACCTATACTGGATATGTGTTTGGCCAACATATTTTTCAGTGTTTTTCTTTTTAAGTACAGAGATTGAGTTGTGCAGCTTGGAAAAACTTAATGAGGAGGCTCATCTCATAGTTGAAAGAAATAGCTGCAGAGAGCTAAGGCAGATGCCTGCCCAGCACCCTTCGTGTATGCAATGGAGAGACCCAGAGGGAAGGGGAAAGGGCTTAAGGGGGGGGTGGAATCTTTAACAGTAGCCTGTGTTTAAAAATATGTACCCAAAGAACTGCTTCTGACTACTTATTGCATTCATTACAATATTAAGCTCTTTCTGATTTCTTTGAAGCTTGGAGTTACACATTGGTTTTGACATTCTCAATAGCTGCATGTTTTTAACTTAAATAAAAACACTAGAGGCAACTTGGAAACAAATGTGTTAATTTTTGAAACCTCACTGTTTACTTCATAGCCAGGCTATGCCGAATCTCCTCCTGCATGATACCATCTGTTGTAAATAGATTGAAAATCTAAATGGAAGATTAAAAATTGAGCAGCATATCAACAATATCACATTGAGATATGAAATAGTATGTGATTAATATGAAATTGCCTTTAAATGCTGTCACACTACTACTAACAGCCTAGTGTTAAGAAGAGACATGCTCATACTATGCTGTGGATGCCAGCTGTCATTTCTGTCTGCCACGTTGTCTTTGAAAGTTGCTTATCTAAATATTTATATCTTCTTTCCTGAAAATGGTGTGTTTTGCCTGCCAAGCAGCACCGTTTGTCACTGAGTCGACATTTATGGGTTTTCCCTCTCCATTTTGCAGAGTGCTTCCCCAGAGGAGGCTCATGCCGTCAGTGACTGCTGCTTAGTTTGGTGGCCGCTGGCTCGTGTCCCCTCGCACATGGGCAGGAAATCTCCCAGCAGCTACCACAGCCTGACAGCAGTTCCCTTAGTCCAGAAAGGCCACAATTCTTAAGAGGGAAAAGTTTTCTTCAGCGTTTTCTAGCCTATGCTGGGGAGATACTATTTTGGGGTAGCAATATTTACACGTGTATACATCCTTTGGCAGATCAAGCTAAAGCTATTTGAAAGTTTAATTTTTCGGTCTCCTATTATTCCGTAGTGTGAATTTCCAGGGGTATTCAGTAACGTAATGTATTTTAGCTTGTTCTAAGGTTATTCTCTACAGGACAATAAGAATTTGCACAAAATAATTATTTAGTTTCATGGAGGAAAACTGTCAAGCACTTGACACTTTTTCCTGCCACTTGAGGGCAAGAAAAAAATCTTTAGATTTTTTTAAGACCAGAGTTATTCTGGTAAAACTGGAGTTTGAAATGAATTCTCTGTTTTGAAATTTATCTTATGTGAGAAGACTTAGGCTGACATATCCTGAATTGTACTTTATACATCTGGTCTCTTGATCGGGACCCTGGCTCAACCAAGTTATGTTTTCTTTCCAAACATTTTTTACATGTTTTCAGCCTGTGCAAAGCACCTTTCCTTCTGGCATATAGTCAGGGCATGACTAGGACACACAGTCACATTTAAGAGGTTGAAAAGACTTTGTGGAGCAGTATTGCTTAGACACAGGCAGATAAACAACAGAAGCAAAGAAAAATGAAATAGTCCTTCCAGTTTCATGCTGGAGGATGGCCACCTTGTTGTAAAGAAATGAAACTTAGTGGTCCTTAAGCATACGTTTAGATTTTCCAACAGATTCCTTATTCAGACAAACACCTATAATACTCACCTTTTTTGTGTACTTTAATATTGTCTGAACAAAAGTACTTGTGCTGTTCGTGTTACTTTTGGAAGATTTTTAAAGGAGAAGCAGATAATGAAATTGAGAGCAGTCTTGTGAAAAAGCATCTACCCTTCTATTTACTGCTTTTGATCACTCAGGAGTTATTTTTAGAGCATTTTCAAAATGCAGGCCCTTATGGGAGCTGTTTCCAGCCGCTGGAGCATTCAAAAAAAAAAAAAAAAAATGGAGACATTAGTGTGTCCTGAGACTGAATTTAGGAACAGTATGTACTCTCACATTTGTCTGAGATATTTTTTGAAAAAGGAAAAAACAAAAAACACAAAATCAAAAAACTCTGTGGCATTTTCAGTAGATCTAGAAGGTGGTAAAGTACCTCAGTGGCTTTCAACTTTCATTTTCTTTGCTTTCTCTTCAAAGTATATTTATATATTATAAGTTCATGTTCTTCCACAGTGTTGATGCAACATCAAATACTGATATACAAAGTCAGGCAGAAGGAAAACTGTTGTGTCAAAATGTAACACCTTTTGAAGATGAACTTAATGAGGAAACTTACTGTGTATAAAAACAAAATATTTATGCAAAAGTGATTTGAATTTCACATACTTGGAGCTTCTTTTGGAATCCTGGGTCTCAATATCTGAATAAACGTAGAAAAAAAATCAAGGTATTTTTTACACAATGTATCATATTGTATTTCATACATATTGATATATCCAAATATACTACATACCTGTAGCAGTTTCATAAGTAGCAGAGCTATATCCTTAGTTGTTCATTTGAGCTGAATGAGGTGTACTAGCTAATTATGCTTCAGATTTTTCTGTTCAAACTCTAAAAATGCATTTCACAGTGTTTTTTCTTTTTCTTTTTTTTAAAGTTCCACACTTAAAGAATAATGTTTCCTTCCTTCTAGAAAGAAAATCAATTTACTGTGAAGTTCAGAATAGAAATTATCAGTTTAGGTCAGTGACATGAAATTATTTGACAATCACAGCTAAAAATTGGGTATTTTATATTTTTCATCTAATTTAAGGTTTGCAAATGTGTGATATGTGTGTCTTAAATTAGTTATACCTTCCTGATAGCTAATTAATTTTTCTGAGTTAGGAAAAAAACAAGAATTGACAACAGGAGCAAAAGTCCATGCTATAATCCTTTTTGTGTGATTTACATGCCCGAATGACCTTTTCTAGACATGAATCTACTATTTCTCTAAGCTTTTGCTGTTTCCGGTGGATATTAAACGACTATATTAGTCTCAGTTTGAGTGATAAAATACCCCAGGAAACTGTAAGTCTGGTTTCTTAGTATGGTCCAGACATAGCATTGCTGAGCAACAAAAGGAGAGGGGAAACTTGTCTTCTCAGGTCTCAGTAAATACCTACTGGTTTGATTTCCTCATCTTCAATGCATTCCTCCAGCAGCTGGTACACCTCTCATTCTTTTATTTCCCACCCCAGCAGTTTCTGAAAGAAGCCCAGTACCTTCCTGCTCATTGAGACCTTGCCAATCATCAGGTTAAGACTACATCATCACAGCATTCCTTCAGTCCTTGTTGGAGGTGATAAAGGTGCTCAACTTTCTATGAGATTATGAAATACTAACAAGACCAGATGACAGAGCACAGGAATGGTTCTCCCATCTTGTTTAGACAGTCACCTGTAAAAGTAAAAATGCTCTATGTTCTAATTAATATTTAACAATTTAAAATGTTTTTGATGTAGGAAAGTGTCCTAATTATTTGCATTCTCACTTTTTCTCACTGCATCAATTAATGTTCAACTATTCTATGCAAAATTGAACTGCTTCAGAAAGATAAACTTTGGAAAACTCTTTGAAATGCTACCCAAAAAGAGGAACCAGCTATACCTTGAAATACTTCCAAGAATAGTTTGTAAACTGGTATTTTTAAGAATTAGGAACAGAATTCTTTAGGCAGAGGAGGGAACAGAATTCAAGGCTTACCTCCTGGATGAGTGGTTCAAAACTGGAGATTATTTTGGAAACAAAACTCAAAATTCTGAGTTTGCACACTTTTTCAGAGAGAAATTAGCATCCTTAGACTTTTCAAACAAGTATCTAAATATGAGCAACTTGCATATTTTTGTAATTTTCCACTTTTTCATTAATGGAATGGTTTTTGAACTGCCATAAACTTTGATAGACCAGGTATATCTGCTGACTAAAATACTGCATGCCTTAAGATCAAAATTACTAATTAGAGCTGTTTCTATGTTTCTTTACAGTCTAGCAGATCCAGTTTCATCAAGCAAAGTTTTATTCATCTTTGAAAACTCGGTACAATATTACACAAAGTGTAATATTGTACAAAGTGTTTATATTGTAATTATAAATGTTACATTAAAATAGAAGGCAACTAAAAACTCTTACTTGTGAACTGGAATCTTGGGTTAAAAAAAAAAGCAGGATAACTGCAGATTTTATATACTATACTTTTAGAAATAGTGAAGAATTCATAGTTTTTATGAAGCACCACAGATTGTGGGGCTGAAGTAAAATTTCAATTTCAGTGCTTATAAAAATGAAAATTTTGATTTTGGAGTCCATATGAAATACAGATATTGAATACAGAGTTATCAACATGTAGATATTTTACACAAAAGATGATCTACTGAAAAACATGTAAGTACATTACTTTTTTTTTAAGTAGTGATGTTGAATTAATGTAGTAAGTATGGGCATAATGTCTGGTTGAGGCTAATTGATATTATTCTTTTACCAGTTCCCAGGTTTTCAGGTGAGCTGGAAGATGGTTCAGTGAGCAACACGCAATCCCTGTATTCTCAGCATTTAAGACTTCTTTATAGTAGATATGGACTGGCCTCAAGTGTGTTTAGATACCAACCTCCTGCTAAGATCAGGAAGAGAGTTAGAGCTGTAAATACCTGTGAGGATATGGACCTAAAGAAAGCTGAATTAAATTTCAGGAACTTGGTTTGTCAAGCACTCCACCATATAAGTAATCCATCTGAAGGAAGACAAATTACTTTGTGAATAAGGTCTTATTCTATGTGTAGAACAGTGCAATCTGGGCTTTTCCTAATTTCATCCGGTTACCTGCTTTGATTAGAACAGTAAAACACACATGTTTAAATCATAGAATCATAGAATCATAGAATGCCTAAGGTTGGAAGGGACCTCTAGAGGTCATCTAGTCCAACCCCC
>JAWLRI010000918.1:101315-127627 GCA_034781795.1 Crypturellus tataupa | reverse complement strand
CCTTCTTGCCTTTTTTGAAGACTGGCGTGACACTGGCCTTCTTCCAGTCCTCTGGCACCTCCCCCGTTCTCCAGGATGTCATTAAAGTGCTTAGAAGTGCATGAGTCATGTTACATACATTACAGATGATTTTACAAGCTCACTGGAATGTGACATAAGAACAGCTGCTTTCCATTTCTTTTGAAGAAAACAAAAAAAATAGATGTGAAGTGATGAGATGTAAGCAGGAAAATTTTATAGAAGTAAATCTGAGAATAAAGCAAATTATTTAATATTTTATCAATTTTGTATTTGTGTTAGTACAGTGTAATTACAATGACCAACAAACTTGCCTTAACTTTAACTTATTGGAAGAAAGAAAGCAACAAAAAAAAAATGAGATTAAAAAGTAATAAACCCTACTGCCACTACAGGTGACAATATCCTATACCATTGCTCTGCTTTTCATTTGGCAATAATACTGTGTGGAAAGCATCTCATTACAGCTCAAAGTGAACCATAATCTTGCAAGTGTATTTTATAGTCTAATACTGCTCTTTGTCTAGACACCATTTTCTTTAAGGCCTTTGAAAGTGATCTAACAGCTAAATCATTTTTATAGTACGTGCATGCCATGTATACATTACAACTCTTTGACAGACCTATAAAAAATTAAAGTCAATTAGCAACCCCAATAATTGTTCCCTGACCTTTGGGATGTTAAAAACCTAGATCCATTTGCCATAAGATGTGACTATCCTTTTTGAGAGCTATCATGAATGATTCATTCACTAAAATTAATACATAGAAAATTTAAAAAGTCACTTAGAAACTATGAATAATTATTGATTATAGAAATGGCATGCAGTTGCATGTATGCAAATATTTACATAAGAGTTAAAATAACTGTAGAGGGCTTTGTCTTATCAGCTAGCAATACTCTGAGTTTCAAAAAATGCACACATTCAGAAATTTTTTAAACTCCTGTTGATGTAAAGCAATTGAATAGGTAAAAGGAGACAGAACTTGCTGGATATTTCATACTTTAAATGCTGATAGAACAATGCTAAAATGTATAACATATCCCTTAAATATGACACCTAATATAATGAGAGCAGAGATGGAAAAGAGGTTGGATTTTCTTGCTTTCAGTTCCATGTTTCTTCTGTCATTTATGTTGCCTTCTGAAAACATCTCCTTTTGAAGAATAATGGATATAACTGAGGGAAAAAAAGCTCTCCTGGTAATTCTAGACTAAGGAGACACATGAATTCACCCTGTTTATAAGTGACAGCGTGGATGTGTTTTCTCTCCTAAGCACAGATTTGAAGCTCTCAACTGAGCAGTTTTTCTCATTTTGATCTGAGGAAGGTAAAGAAGCAGGTGTTGTTTAGTAAATCTGTACTCCTTCCCAGGTATATCAGTATTCTTCTGTTTCTAGAACTGAGATATCTCCTTGACACTTTGATGGTTTCCAGTGTTCATGTTTCTTTCTTTTTAAGAAGTATGTTTTCCAGGAATAATCCCTCAGGTTATCCTCAAGAGAAAGAGAAAAATGGAACTCTGTGTATCATGGCATTGTACATTTCAACCCACAACCTGATTTCACGGCAGTAGCTCACATTCTTTTCTCCCTTTAGAAGCTTTTGCCAAGACTAGATCGTTCCTTCACAAAACTAAGTCTTAATTAAACATGTGAAAGGCTACACAAAAGAGCTTTAAAATCACGGTCCCTTTTTCTTACAAGGTTGGGGAGGGAAATTTTATTAAAAGCAATAAATCCTATAAGCTGCTAGCAACAGATGTGACTGTTTGTAAGAGACTACTAGAATTAGACAGTAAATTGAGTACCCTTTAACTCCCATGCTGGTAGGCTGGGGACAGGGTAAAGCAGACATCAGCTGTGCAGTGTGACCTTAGCAAAGAAGTTAAATGGGAACTCCATAAAGACAACCAAGGCAAAAAATGCTGAATCAGGAGGAATTCATGCCTACATATTTGCCCACCTTCTCTCCCTACCACAGCATTGATTCAAGCGCATTTTCTGGGCTATTTCCATTTCCTGAAATGCAGTTGCCGTTGCATGCAATCGCTTTCTCCTGTTCGCATCACCTCTCCATGCTGTATGTCATTGATTACGGGGAATGAGGCAGTGAAGGGAAATAAAACTGATTACTGCATGCCAAAATAGCTAACCAGCTTTTTAGCCTAACTAGCAATACGTTTGCTAGAGAGAGAAGTTTTAAACAGTTATACATACTGAATATACTTCCCATATGTTTATTTTAATTTACATTTCTGCCTCTCTTCCCTCTCTCCCTTTTCTCTCTCCCATCTGATTTCCTAATTATTCCATTTCCTTCCCTCCTCCCTCAGCACTAATCAAAGATAAGTGATAATGTTTTCTCCACTTCTATGCCTTATATGATTCTGAAATGCCTGTTTTGCCAGCCTCTTCAAGTGTAGACTAAGATATGTATTTATACAGAGCCTCCTGCACTGAAGCTTTGGTTTTGCTTAGAACTGGGGCATTTTAGCAGTAGACATGTATAATAACAACATACTGATGGTCAAAATCTTCTACTGTATCTAATGATATTCAGCACTTCAATTGACACTTTCTTGACTTGGAAAACATACAGGAACATGACTTTCAGCCAGCCCTTCAAAGATCACTAATCCATATAGAAATATTAAAATAGTAAAATAGTAAATTAATGCTGAGATTTTTTGTCTTTATGCACAGAATTATTTTGGCTGTTGTTTATCAGCTGCTAACTCACAGTCTTGTGCATTGCCCTCCGATTTGTTCAAAGCATTGTTCTCATCCAGACTAATGACCTTCATGTTGTTTTGAGACCTTCCTGATTATCTAGTTTTTCCACATTCAGCTTTGGCTTCTAGCCTCAGACATAATATTCTGGCCCTTATTTTAGATAGAGGAGTATTTCTAGCGGTTACCGGAATACAGCCACAATTTCAAAGCTGCTTTTCCTCCCTATTCATCCTTCTGTCCTATTTAGGAACAGATGAATAATATACTCCATTACACTGCTGGCAGATCATAAAATTTTCATCCTTTTTTTTTTTTTTTTTTTTTTCTTAATATGAGGAATTCAAAATAGAGCTGACACTTAACCTATTAAAGTTAATATATGTTTATAGATCTTTCTGAAATCCAAAGTGAATGAACTATGGTCTTTTTCCTAAACTCTGATTCATCAGTATGAAATGGAAAAGCATAAGAATTTTGCTTCAATATTTTATGAATGCATTTTTCAGTCCAACAGTAATTGTCCAAATGAAATCTTTCCAATTCATGTCAAGTCTTTGCAATAGATAAAGTTCAGTATCCTGGAAGTGTCCACAATATGTTTCTTAATATTGTTCATATTTACATCTCAAAATTATTTCATTTGCTATTTAATTTATTATTTATCATTATTACACTTTCATCGGGGGATATATGGAGAAGAATCTTCAGTAGATTCTTCTTATAATAATAATAATAACTTATTTAACTCCTACAGTAGAAAAGTAAAAACATTTGATAAGTTTTAGTTTTATTTACTAAAAATTAAACTTTAAATTTATATTTGCTAAGCTAGGAGAGAAATCACAACACAGAAAACCACTCTTCATATTTACACAGAATAATTTTGAATTTTTTTTTTCTTCCCGACTAAGATATCTGCGTGGTAATATCCTTTGTTTATATCAATGAGGCCTTTTTGAACTGTCAGAAATGCTGAGAAAATATTCATAAAACCTGGATTATGGATTGAGTTTATGATGAAAGGCCAACTATTCTGTGTTTTCAGTGTGGCTGTGTTAAGACTTTTGAAAATCTACCCCACATAGGACATGTTCTGAAGCTTTGTTGAAACATCAGCATAATTATGCCATAGAATTTTGACACCTGGTCTTTCATTTTTCATATAAAAGTGTATATCAGTGTTGTTGCAGTGGTATGGTGATCTAAAACATGATCTCAGAATGCTTAAATTTCTCTTTGCATGAAGAACGGATTTCAGATAACGCTAGCAGAGTCCCTTGACTCTGAAAGTAATATTCAGACATGAGAGCAAAACTCTGTAATCTTCCCCATGGACATACTTTTGTATCAAAAAGTTAGAACTAGAATCTGCCACATTTACACTGAACAGAATTCTTATGTGAGACAGAAAAGTAATATAATGAAAACACAAAGTAGAATTTGACTTTTGGGAGAAGGTAAAATAGCCTCCTCTATAATCTTTTGTATAGTAAATAATCCATTCAGTCAAATGGATTTTGTATAGTAAGTAATCCATTCAGCAGCATTCTTCTATACAAAACCAGATAGAAATTTTCATTGCATGTCTCTTCTGATGATTTTTTCAGCATCATTTTGGATTAACACAGAATATTTAACTCTTTGTGCCTTGAGCACTTTGTTCCATAAGATTGATTCAATGACCTAGTAACAACAAGAAATGTCAAAGCCAATTATCCTAAGAACAATTCTTTATACCTTGCTCTTAACTATAGTTCTGTAAAGCCTGGTGGATTATAAGAAGAGAGGAAAAAAGGGAGAAGGAGAAGGAGAAGGAGAAGGAGAAGGAGAAGGAGAAGGAGAAGGAGAAGGAGAAGGAGAAGGAGAAGGAGAAGGAAAAGGAAAAGGAGAAGGAGAACGGGAAGGAGAACGAGAAGGAGAAGAAGGAGACCTGGTTAATATCACATAAATAGCTTCACATAGACTGAATGATGGCAGATTTCATATGTCGTAAAGTAAATATTATAGTCAAGTGCAGCACTGGAAAGTTAGCTGGAACCATGCTTTAATAACTGGTAGAAAAGTAAAAGCTACATTCAAAATGAATTTGTTTAATGTACTTGAAATATTATTTGAACTGTCTGAAGTATAAAGTTATGTGGTTAATCATAAGCATGTTACCTACTAAGAAGATTATTATACATACTATCATGAATATACATGCTATCATGAAAAGGGAATAAAAGACCTGCCTTGGTGACTTTGAAGGTGATTAGAGAGTGGATTTTTCTTCAAAAGTGGCTAGTTTTGGAGATCCAGGTTATTATTTTAAAAGCATGAAAATATAGAACATGTAGTAGATGGAAAGACAATCAACATTATAACCATGGTAATCTACTTAGAAATTTTTATTTGATTAATATACTTTTACCTATTATAATAAAGACAAAAAGACTAGCAAGACAGAATTACTATATTAATTCCTCATTGTGTTTTATTTCTAATTTTCCATTTTTTTTTTAGAAAAAAAGGGCATAGCAGTTTTTAACTTTTTTTAAACAAAATTGTTCTGAACTTATAAAATGCAGTGACATTTTAGGACCATTATTCAGAAAGAGTGACTTTCAAATAGATCTTTGAAAGAGACTTTGTTATGGATGTGCTGTTTGCCTACTAGAAAAGTTTCCAAAGACTAACCTGTATTTTTTATGTCAGACAGCGTACTGTATCAAAATGTCAAATTTCTCATTTCACATTTATATAGTATGGGAATTAGATATAGTAATTGTTCCCTCTGGCATCATTGTTCTAAGAATTAATAGCAGCAGTAAACATCATAGTGTTTCATGAGTATTGTCATTACTTTTTTGGTGATAATTTTTATTATCACTTTACTAAAGAATAATAAAGAACTTTTTACTGTTTTGCTTTTACAAAAGTCTTGTGGATACTGTTTGTAGTAATCATTACAGATGAGATCAAAAAAAAACTGCGAATATTGAAAGACTGAGATACCATTTGTGTTCTATTTATTAGGAAAACTTTCATTTAATTTGAAATCCAGAAATATTTGGTGTGCATATGAAAACCCCTTTTTGTTGAATGCTTTTCACAAGTTGAAAAACAAACATATGCTTCTGAAGCTCAGGAAAACGTTTAAGGTTGTGCATTTAAGTTGATGGATGAGTAATGCTAAAAGCTAATTATGCATTCAAGTAGAACCCTATATATCAGGACTTTAATTTTTTTCTCTGGATAAAATATTCTTTGGATTGAATATTCCAACTGAAATCTAAAATGTACTAACTTCAGTTCATAAGATATTTTGAGTTGATGTATCTTGTCATTACTAGTTCTGTCTTTGCAAGTCTCTTCAGTGTCACTCCAAGAAAAAAAACGTTTGCTTTATTCCTTAAAACATAGCTTGAAAGTACTCTTTTCTGTAACACTGTTTTATCTGTAAGTATGTATGCATTGTCCGAAGTGTAAAAAGCCTGACTATAATTTTAAAGTTTTTTTTTTATTTATTTATTTAAAACAGCTGTGGAGTAGTTATCTATCTTAAAACAGCTTTAAGTAGTTATCTAAATCATTATTTCAAACTATATCAGTAAATTCCAGATTTAAATTGTCAAATTCTAGGATATCTAATAAAGCATTTTACTGTCTCCACAAGAACTGAGAAGTCTAATTCAGCTTATCTTGCTATGTATCTGACAGCTCACTATATATATTTCAAAGCAGAATTCCTTATACTAATATAGTAGAATCCTAACCTACTGTCTTTAAATGTTATGTTGGAGCATTATTAAATGCAAACTGTCAATAAATTTATTTCAGAGGATGTTTTTAACTTTGAAAAGAATATTTTAGTAGGTATAGTAGAAGGCAGGAAGTCTTACTGAAAATTATTTAATAATCTTAATCACTAAACTATAAGTAATAAAGTAGCTTTTTCAGGAATAACAGCTGCCAGAAACTTAATATCATAGAGAGAGAGGGAAAAAAAAACTTAATTTTATTTTATTTTCACCATTATGTACATTGCAAGAGAAAATCTAATGCAACTAAAGTAAGTTAAGGCTTCACTTTAAAATACATCTATCAGCACTATTCTAAAGCACAGTTTTTGACAAATTATTTCTGGTAATTTTGTAAAATAGCTTATTTCATAAAAATGTACCCCTGCTACTCCCAACAGGTGCTCTTTTTAACCTGAAAATAAATCTATAAATGGCTATTTTACTTGGAAATACAAAGATATAGGTATTAAATATTAAAGCATTTCTCAGAGATAACATTCAGAAGCATAGACAGATGGTATTATTTTATTTTTTTTCACTTGAATTTAATCTGCTCAGTCATCCTTTACTTATTTGAAGATGCTGATGATCATGGCATGTTGAAATACATTAGGAAATGCTTTTCGAGTCTTTCTGGTTTTCCTTGAGACTCGATATTTTTCAGTGTGATATTTGATGAGCTGATCTTAAGAATTCTGTCAATAGGATAATTGACTGTTTTTTTTAATGTGAACAAAATCAAGGATTAGATATTGATCTTTATCTTATTTCTTTATCATTTCTCAATGAAAGACGGATGGATATGCTCCTTCCCCAGCGCAACCTGACTTCTCACACATAGCCTTATTCAGGTGTTAACTACCACATTGTCTGACCCTAGTAATCGCCTCCCTGTTTTTTTCCCCCACCCAGACATTAGCCATCAATAACAGTCCTGAAGGCCATACCCTGATGGGGAGACAAGGCTAACTGTGAGTACACCAGCCAACAGTCATTTCTGAATTGGAAGAATGACTATCAGTCAATCATCCTATCCCATAAATGTGGGGACAGCCTGAGAGCCCACTGAGCTCTCCTTGCATGGCAGCGGGCTGCACGCCGGGATGTCCCCTGGAGCAGGGATGCCACTACAGGTTTGTGGTGACTCTACTGCTTGTAAATTTTACTTTGTAACTGTGCACAAACCCCTTAGGCATTAACCGTTGACCAGGTCTAGGACCAGGACTGGATCCAGCCACACCTGAACTCCTCTCAGAGGAGTCTGTAAAGCAAGGGGGTCCAAACTGAAACTTGTGACCCAACGGGAGGGTGTCGTTGGTAATTCTGTGTTTATCTTGAACCTCCATGCAGTGAACACTAAGTGACCTTGCCATAGAATCTTGTGAAACCCTTGTCATTATCAATAAAACCTATTCCTATTTCTTTCCCAGGAGTGAGGTGCATTGTGTCTCTCACCACCATCACCACCACTCGTTCAATGACAGACTTTTAAGAGGTATTTGAATGGAAGCAAGAAAACACAATCATTGAGTCATTCAAGGGAGGGTATTCCAAAGGGGATGTAATGAAAAAAGCAAATGTTGAACCTTTGAGGAAGAAATAATAAAAATGTGTAAATATCCCTAAAAACTAGTTTCAAGTTGAGATCCACAACTTAAAAATTTTAACGGTAAAGAATGGTGAGAGAGGTTTTGTACAAAGTGGGCAAAGGGATCTGAAATACGTATGAGTGATCTCTCCTTTATTTTTTTTTTTGTTCACTTTTGAGTTTTTTATATCTATGTTTTACTGTTTATTAAAAACAGTGAAAAAGAAGATGGCAACAGGCCAGCAAAAGTAGAAAATGGCCTATAAAAAGATGTTACTATTTTGGACTAAATTACAGTGAATAGCAAGGATTCTACAGAAAGAACTGGATGATTATACAGGAAGAGTTAGATGACTTTGTAGACTTGAAAATGGAAATGGAATAAAATTAAATAGAACAAAATGCAAAATAGCAATGAGCACCTTAATTTCATTGTGATGTAGCTGGATACAAAAGGAAGGGAGAACATGACAAATTGAGAGAAAACCCAGAATAGAAATTTTAATTCCTGATTCTTAGATATCTTCTTTGTTGCTCTTCCAAAGGAGATTTAAAAGAATACTAATTCTCCTTTAAAAATGCAGCATTTGTTAATAGTGTATTTCTTGTGTTAGCATTGCCAGAAAAGAGGTGAAATGGTCCCCATTTCCTTTTTCCCACAGATGAAATTTCATTTTGCCAGTTCATTGTTGGGTCTTTCATTGTTGAGAAATATCAGAGACATCAAGAGATATGGAAAATTTTGAAGAAGGTATATAAGTAAAGGGCGGGTGAATAGAATTGTGAATAACCTTGGTAGTGATGACACCTAAAACCATACAATTCTGCAGAAAAATACACTTCAAGAAGCTTCTTTAACGTCATGTGATTTTTTCTTATTGTGAAATGTGAACTATACACAATCTATTTGGGTGTCGAAATGGGAGGGGAAGTGACATATGCAACTGTAGTTTCGAATAACTACTCCAAGAAGATATGGAGTCTATTAATGTTACCTTAGAAATAAGAGCAATTTGAAATTCCCTATGAACACTGCTGAAATACCCTTAATCAAAAAGGTTCTTACAGTACATTTGAAACAATCTTTGGTAAGATTACAACTCTACAATTTTTTTGAGAGTATTTTCCTATTAAGGCAATAATATTTTTTCAATAATGCACTTCAAAACTTCTGTTCATATCATTTTTATCTCAAATCTACCCAATTTAGAAAGAAACTGAACATTATTTGGTAATGCAAGAAAAAAAGAAAAGCAAAAAAAAAGCATGTGCTTGGCAGCTTTAACTTTGTTCATTTATTCCAGCACAGCCTGCAGCTTTACAAAACTAAGTGTAATACTTTACAGGAATGTTCCTGTAAAGTATACAATGAGTATATCTTTGATTAATTTACATCTAAAACAGAAGATTGCAATGTTTTGAAACTGGAATAAAATGAGGGACATCATATATTTTCAGAATCTCAGAATTGTCTGTGAATTTATTTTTGAAGGTCATAAGCATACCTGCAAAGTTAAAAAAAAAAAAAAAAAAGCAGATTCGATCATATCACACATTTCCTTATTTAGTAGCATAAATGTTGCGGATGGGAAAAGCCTTAGTTTTGCTGATGGGCATAGAATCCACTAAACTCTGCAGTACTGAAATTCCTTTCCATATGCAAATTTAAAAATTAAGTTGTCTTTTATTAGCATTTTCTCCTTTAAATTGCCAACATGATTCAGTCTAATGCACAAAATGGAGAAGTCTTAAATTAAGTCCAGAGGTTTAGCACTTCTGAGTTAGAGCAGAGGCAATTTTAGCATGGCTTATTCTTCACATCCGTTCAATTAACCTCGCAGAGCTTTAGAACAAAAGTCAGCCTGACGAGTGTCATTTGAATTGAACAAGTGCCATTTATCTGTCAACGTATTGACTTACATCAGCCACTCCAAAGCAAGACCAGGGTTTGAAATGAGGTGGACAAACTGACGAGGCAGTGGGATCCGGTTTTCAGTATTTCAGAAATCTTACATTGCAGACTACATAAAACTTGGAATTTGATGAGCTTTCCCAACCCACGCGCAGAAGCAGTAACTCTTTATATACTGAATGTGATCTGCAAAATCAGTGTCTCACCTTCTCCTGTGCCCTCACTTGCTGCAGATAGGCATCTTGTTTTAGGGTCTAACGTCAATGGTTTATAACTGAGTTGAACAAATGGGTGGTGTAATTCAAATGCTCCTCGTGTTGCGCCCACGCCATTAATGTGTATCATTTTACAAATAGTTAAACAGTCCCACAATGGCTCTGGGAATGACTTTCGATCTGGTGGCTTTGTTGCTGCCTGCACACCATTTCACTCAAAACCAAACAAGGGCTTTTTAACAGCAGCCAGACAAAACACTTTACTGTATTGTCAGTGCTGCAATGTGGCATTGCTTATTGTTTTTAGTACTGAAAAAACTGACCATATTGTTTGCTTTGCAATTCAAACAGTTCCAGGGTGGAGGTGATTGAACACATATGTTTTGAATAAACTTTCTTGCAATAAATATGTAGTCATCAAAAATGAATATTGGCATAGTGTTTGGCCCCAAAGATGCTTAAAAATGTGCTGGTTTCTCAGCAGCTCTTATTTCAGAACAGTTTTTTCTCCTGTTCCATATGGAAATAATTTATAGCAACGTGAATGAACTTTATTTTTTTGGCAGTTTTGCCACTATTGGGTTCCCTTTTTGTTTCTCAAGTTGACCAACCAACTGAGGCTTAGAGGATTAGCCATTACTGTGGTTGCCATTCATCTGTGACTGGCAGTACCAAAGCTTTACAAAAACTCCATCATTTGCTAGCTCTGTCAGAGGACCTACATGGCATTTCTAACGGCATCATTACAGAAGATGCTATTTTATGTATTCATCAACAGCAACAAGAAGATTTCTGAGTAAGGGTGATTAAATAAAGAAAAATGAACATCTGTGTTGGTGTAATAACTTATACTGTCACAACCTCTTAAATCACTTCTATTTTTATGTATCTTTCTAAAGGGCTGAAGAAATGGAAATTTAACTAAAGGTGGAAGAAAGCGAACATTTTCACTTTGAAACTTCAGAAGAGTTGCACCACCTGCCCAAAGCTGCCATAAATGTCTTTGTAATAGAAATTCAACAATAGCTGTCTCAAAAAAACCTAACCCGGTAGTCTCCTGAAAACAAAAACCCCCAACACACTAACAGTACTTCATAGCAGGAAATAGTGCTGCAACTCTCAGTACCAAAAGTCTGAACAAATATCAAATTTAGGGGCATCTCTCCTGAGAATTATAACAAAAGCTCCAAATATTTCAGGGAAGAGTTAGTATTTTTTTAATATCCCATCTTTTTACATTATAGCTGATTATATGTTTCTCTATAAGCTATAGAGAAAAGTTGAAAATGTGAAGATTTGTCCATTTAAGAACTTATGGATATTAGACATCAGCTAATTGGAATAGTTAGAGTTCAGCCAAGACTTCAACAAAATGACAGTATTAAATCAAAAATTTTAAGTAATAGTACTGATAGGTTTTTACTAGGTAACTCTGGATATTTCAGGTTGAAGGTACATTTACAATGTGTATGTTTTTTAAACCACCTTCAAGCATCAATGTAATAAGAAAGCTTAATTTCATCATATATTGACTTGTAAACTCTTAACATAAAAAGAAATAGCTATACAGCAAGAAATGACTATTAGGAGAAAAGGTGCTAAGATGACCCGAAGTTCATGTTTTTAATAATTCTAAAACTGATCTCACCATCAATTTAATTGAACTTATATACTATAACAGCCAAAAAACTAATTTGCACCTTCTTTCCACTTGAAAAGTATCATTCTCTAGGTTAAGGATCTTCATTTCATCTGATTTTGAAAATATCAGTGATTTCTATTTGTATTTTATTGTCACTATAAAAGTACTGCAAATCAAAGTGATAAGACTGGCTTAAGAAATAATTTTCATGTTAGAAATGTACAGAAAAAATGTAGCAAAATGATAGAGCATAACACTCACAACACCCACATAATGCATGTGAAAGTGGACCATGACTATAAATGCCCTTTTATTTCAAATCATCATCTTTTAATTTGGAAAGTAAATACAGGTTCATTTGTAAACAGAAAGATTACCAAATTGCTAGCCCTTTATTTACAGAAGTAACACAGAAGTCCCTGAAGAGATTTCATGTAAGTAGCATCTTTGTAAGCAAACATAGCTCCAGAATGGAGCATGTAATGACAAAAGCAAATAAGCAGATTCACTGTTCTCCAGACACATCCAGAGGCAAATATGCATTTAAATAACAAGGAATTGGTGCAAAGAGAAAAGCAGACCTATCATGAGGTGTGTTTTATTCATAGATGTTGTGATGTTATGATATTATTTTCAACCTATTTAAATTAAGATACAGACATCATGATTTTCAAGCACAAGTGTAACTATCTGGAAGTTGTGAGAAGACCTAGAGCCAATGTCTTCTCACCCTAGCACACGAGGAAGAGCACAGACAGTCTTGCTATTGTAGTTCATCATGTTCTGTGATTCGTTTGTCTTGTTTATGTTATTCCTGTTCACTTAAATTGATGTCAATGAACTTGCTTGATCAACCAAATCAGTCTATACATTAGTGTGATCCATGTATTACTCATATCATATTTTTCATCTTTTTACCCTGTAAATCTCAGCTGTCAATATTGAGCCTTTAAATACTGTAGTCTCTGCCACTGAGATTGCATGGAAATTCCTGGGAGAACTATAACCTATTGATTAAGCAAGATTCATGACTATAACCTGAGGCAATAACTACGAGTGGTTGAAATTATGAGTTCATATTTTGGAGGAGAAAGTGGCATTGAACCTGAGAAGCAGCTTATTCTGATGAGAAGACAGGACTGAAAGTCTCCCCTGAGAAGCAGACAGCTGTTCTCCAGAGAGTCAAGGTCTCCAAAGGAGCCTCTCACTGTATGTTGGGTTTAGCATGTATGCGGCATGGTTCTCCCCTAGTGTGTAACCTTCACTGATGGCTAAAACAGAAGCTATTCAGTGTCAACTCCTGAATAGTTTCTTTTTTAATGAAAAACTATTCCTTTGAGCTTCTGGGCAATTCATTCTTTTTCCAAGATTGAAGCAAGTGGAGCAGTATAGAAAGTAAACTTCTGGAGGAAAATACAAGTTTGTACATTGAAGCACTTGTTTCATATTTTTGAATTTTATTTTCTTTTCAGTTATAGATATCTAAATAATATGAATTCTTTAGAGAAATTGGAAAAGAAGTGGTATTAGTCTAATAAAAGTTAGTAACAGTAAACTGCAAAGTTTACAATTAACATTTAAATGAACATCTTTGTACCAAATGGAAAACAGAATAGCTGTGTATCAAAACATCTAACGTCACTTTTCCTGTATTACTCTAATGATTTCTCAAGACAGTCTCAGTGCTCTCCCATCTTTTCCCTTCAAATTCTTCTCTGTTAGCTTTAAGACAGTAGCACAGATCTAGAAGTGTTATTACTCTGAATTTTTTCTAAAAAAGAAAGCATCCCTTAATATGCTAAGGTATTCCTTCTATTTAAAGTTTCTGTTCCCCAAAGTAAACTTCATATGTGCACAGGAATGGAGATCATTCAGAAAATACAATATCTTTACTTCTTAATTAATACTAAATATCCAAAATTTCATATATATATATAAATATATATATATATATAGTTAATAGAGTGGGCAATTTTAACAGTGAAGTGGCTCTTTAGAGGAGGCAGTTTAGTGTCAGCCGTAGCTTATTAGCTCTCTCCTGCATAAGAAAACTGTGGTAGAAGCAGTGGGGTAGGTAGTTGGTCTTGTTGGGAAGGAGCTGTTAAGTTTGAGGATGTGCCCTGTGCTTCAAAGGGGTTGTGTTCCAATGGGAGGGAGGTGATTCCTGATGAAAAAAACATGTGAGGAGTGGTTGGACAGCACTCTGTCCCAGTTGTCTGCTGTTTGTGGAGTTGATATCTGAGGACTTGAAGTATAAATAAGGAGTTATTGGAAAGAGTTGCTGAAAGTTTGCATGATATTTTTAAATAAGTGGGTTTTTTTTCCAGTGTATTCTTTGATCTTCCAGTCTGGTTAACTCCCCTGGAGTAATTTGTCTGACTAGTTTTTCCCAAAGGAAAAATAATGAATGAACCCTTCCAGAATGTGGAGTTTTTTAATCCTTCTTGTTTTACTCTGGTATTCCCATGCAAAAGAAACTGAAAAAAAAAAAACGCACTTCATTACAGCCTCTAGTCTCCTTGAGAAAGGTGCTGGTTCTTCCAGCAGCACTGCTTGCTTCTTGTTCCCTTATCCACTTATCCATCCGTTCTTTCTTTTACTGTTCAGTAACATTTTTAGTAGAAAGCTATATTGCAGGAATGTCTTTTTTTTTTTCCTCCCCCTTCTCCTCCCAACTAACATGTGTGTGTATCTGTGAAGAAAGTTCCAGTACAACTTTCAGGTTGCAATTCTATTTTAAGACAACAGTTTCTTTTCAGCCTTCTACTGGAAGCAAGTGTGAGTCTGTCGTCTCTCTTCAGGCAACTCCCACCTTTTGACTTCAGTGGTGTAATCCTCTCTAAGGAAGGTTCTATTCTTTTGTATAAACCAGGAGAACTAAAATTTACTAAACTAAATTTACCTATTAAATATCCATTTTGAGGCTGAACTAAAGTGTAAGATTCTTAGAGAAGTTAATTTGTTACGAGGATGTCAAGATTTTAACTCAGTCGGTTTAAATTTAGAAATTGATCTCATGACTATTCAACTTACCACAATAAAAAATGTGTTGTGAAAAACAAACTGGAAAAATACAGGACACAGTAACTTCCTCCTTTCTCCTCCTTTCTTGGTCTTTAAAATGGTGGAGAAATAGATGTTTCTTATGCATGCTATATTACTTCAGAATAGCTAGCAAAATGAAGTCTTTGATAGTGCCATATATTTATTTGATATCTCTAGGTGACTTTGCACACATAATATCATAATTGATTCCTACAGTAAGTCTGTCTGTAACTCTATAGACTGAACTAGACATACATATGATATAAATATAAAACATTTGTTTTTATGTTGTCAAATGGACTTTATCTTCTTTATTTTTTCTGTCTCATACCCTAATGCCTTACACTTCCAGATAGATGAATATTTTGTTGAAATAATCTCTACTGACTTGAGTGTTTGGCAATCTTTCTATTTTACTTGCTGTTCTAACATTTTCCAACTATATGCCCAGCTGCGATGACAATTGCAGCGATAAGCTTTAATGTAAGTTTCATGGTTTTATACTGAGATGGTTCTTGTAAAGCCAGAGCTTTATTTAAGCAATGATTCTTGGGTTCCTGTGCAATTTCTATTAAAGTTATGCGATACTAGCTAGGATCAGAATAAAAAGGTTCTGTTAGACTTTCTTTTCCATTCCGCCCTGTCAGTCTTTTTTCTGTTGTTCTGTTTTACTGTAGTTCAGTAAGACCTTTGTATATAAATAGAAATTAATTGCATCAGATTCATATGAAGAAGAAGAACCAAATAGGTAAAATCCTAGAAAGATTCTCTGTTTGCCCAGAAACATTCAAAAACCGGACTCCATTTTTTTCCCACTTTTAGGAGGCTGAAAATAACCTTATTCTACTTGTATTCACTTTATTTTTCCTAACTGCACATTTGGAAACACCATTTTTATCTGTTTATAACTTAGCAAGTGATCTTGTATCTTGATCCTGTCTTGCTCCTCTGCAGTTAACTTAAACTTTTTGTTGATTTGCCAAAATAATTGATTTTATTAGTGCTCTTTGCAGTTTTTTGTTAACCAGAAATACATGCATTTTCCACTCTTGTGCAAACTGGACTTTACTGCTTCAGAAGTTTTACTCTGAGTTAGTCCAGGGAACATCAAATAAATCAGAGAAAGTTGGGCGTGATTGGCCTACGGAACCTATATGTGACCATCCTGTGTGCTGTGCTCGTAACTCATATATATGATAATACCAGCTATTTCTATAATTCGTAAGTGCTAATTTGACATAGAGACACTGAATAAATAGCTGAGGTTCTCAAATTCTGCCCAGTCAAAAATAGACATGCCGTGTCCCTGTATCAAATTAAAGGTAATGGGTTGGATTTCCTACTTTGTTCTTAACTGTGGATGTGTTCCTTTCTAATGGAAATGATTGCCTCTGCTTATGCAATTGTGATGATAGCGAAAAGAAGACAGACGGAAGGCTGTCACATTTCAACCTTCTGAGAAAGTCTGCTACTTCAGTCAATGTATTTAAAATTGGAATAAGGACTAAGAACTTCAAAGAGCAAAGGAAGCAATTTCATATTTGTACAGTTCTACTTTTTCTGATCTTGTCTTAATGCATAGAATAGCACTAAGAATAGAGAATGCATCTTTAAGAATCTGAGCTAAAGAAACCAAATAGAATAACAATTCAAACTTACATATGTGCGAGGAGATGAGTAATTTGAGTGTTCCTCTACTGCAAGTGCATGGAAATGTTCAGTGTTTACAATCTCCTGAGAGTGGGAGAATGAGAAAAAGTTTTGCCCTGTTCTATTATATGCTCACTTCAAGGTTCCAGTATCTCTAAATTATGGTTTTTCAAAACTAATTCATTGTGCATCGATAGCTGCAGATGGCAGAAACTAAGTTTTATGTCTGTCATATCAGTCCAAAGATGTGTGATGAGTACAATCTTTATTTTGTGAATAAGCTGGACTTCTTACAGCTTACTTATATGCATTTATAATTAGTGGCAGGAGTTTTGATCTCCAGCTCCTCACATTTAAAAGTCTGAATTATAAGATTTTTTTTTCCATTTGTCCTACCCAGAAGAGTGTTTTTGTTCTAAACTAAAGTTACTACTGCTGAAACCCTTCATGACTGCCAGAGGCTAGAGTAGCCAGATATATCCATGAGTAGTACACCACGGTAGGTTTGTTTGTCAGTCCAGACACAATATACTTATCTTCACTTGGCCAATAATCTGATGGAATTACTCCAACTTGTAAAAGAAACTCAAATAGCCATTAAGTGTTATCTAGAATACTTGATATATTTACTATTCATAGGTATCTTCTATCTTTTATTGGAACCTTTTATATTTTTACCTTTTATTTTTACTTCACACTTGTGAAGCCATTTGATGCCGTTGGAATAACTACATCAAGTGCTATTCTCTAGGTTTATCATGTCAAGTAAGAATTTTCAGCTAAAAGCTACTAAACTGATTTGTATCTGCATGTAATTGTATGTATTGCTTCAGCTGTTCTGAACGTAGGGGTAGTCTTGCATCCTTTAGCTTGGTCATAAGAAACTTCAGGCAGGCCGACTCTAAGGCTTAGTCTCTTCTGGCTTACAAACAAATTAGTGTGCACTTTTTTTCCCTAGATTGGAATGTCTGGATCCTTTCTTGCTAAACTTGAAATATCATACTATCAACCATGTATGAATAAACCATTCTGCCTGCTTGTGTCAATAAAAGATATCTGTTTTTTCTGCAAAGTATGCATACTCACTCATTTTTTTCTACAAGAGTCATGTAACAATAACACCCATTTAAATTCCCATTTTGTAGTATATTATTTCTACTTTGCAATAGTATTAAGATTCGAGCAATTATTTTCAGGAGGCTTTCAAATCCCTTTGAAGATATGCTTTTATTTCCAGCTCTCATGTCTTTCTGTATGTCAGTAATGTTTATAGGTATCTGTGAAGAATTAAACAAAAATCCTTTTGCCTGTGCCATACATCTAAGATAGCTGTAAATAATATATAATGGAAAAGAGCAATAGATTCATGAATTTTATGAATAAGTAGGAAAAAATATGCATTAACTGCTTAAGTTTAATTTGCATTTCTGACCAAATAAGCCAAAAAATGGTTTTGTCCAGACCCTCTATGAATGTGTATGCAGTGGAAAAATTTGTACTGGATGTTGAACAATAGTATTCTGTAAAAGAGGAAGATTAACAAAAATGCGGGTAGTATAGAATGGGAGGTTGACTATACATTACTCTTACAGGATAGGAGACAAAATGAGAATGGAAGTGTTGCAAAAATGGTTGGAGATAAAGGCAGAGGCAACCTTTTGATCTGTCAAAAAAAAGACCATACATACTCCAGTGTGCTCCACACAGTACTCCAAATGTGGCCTCACGAGGGCTGAGTAGAGGGCTAGGATATATGCAGAAGGAGAGTAAAAATCAAGAAATAAAAGAATGTTTTCTTTGCATTTGCATCTCATTTTGGATTTCCTGACTATGCATCATTTAACTGGTTTAGAAAGAATTTATAAGCTAGTAGACAAATAAGTTTTTCATTATGTTTCTTTGCATATAGAGGGAATGATAAAGCAAAGACAAGGACTAACTGCAAGGGATAACTTCTTGATTCTGACCCTACATTAATATTCTGCTTCTATACCTTACTATATTTTGACTAAGACTAGGAGAATGCTGCAATGAAGCAGCCTGTTTCTGGCAATGTTAGTTGAAAAAAAGAATAGAAAGCTCATGGACTCTTATAACAAGCTTGCTGCATCCCTTAAAAACTTCAACAAATTAGCCAGTAGTAGTTTAATGCAGAATTACTTCTGCAGATTCTTAGATGGCTGTGAATTCATAGTTTATGAATATGGTAGTATTTATCTTTTTTTATTTTTGCCTCAATAGCTAGGGTTGGCTAACAAAGAAGACATCTAGGTGGTCTTATTTGTATCAATAAATAAGATGCAAGGAAACAAGCCAAAAATAAATACCTATTTTTTAAAAAGGGGGAAATGATTACAAAATGGTAGATCATGGCTTCTGAGAAAAATCAGATATTAGAAGGAAATTTTTAGAAATTTAGAATTTTTTTTTTATTAGAAGGAAACTGGTCTTTGAGACCAGTTACATATTTCTTTTCTCCTAGAAGGAGTAAGGTTTTCTCCAATGTGACTGTTCTACATTGCATTTTGTTAAAGTTTGTCACTATCTTGTTGAACTTCTACTTGGTTATTCCTTCTGAAAATTAAAGTAGTCAAAGTAATATCCTAGAATATAAAATAGTCTTATTCCATGGCTCTTTATTGCGAAAGGTATCTGCAGTGTGGCAGGAAGGGGAGAAGGGCCCTCTTCTCATACAGGAATAAAAATGATTTATGCATTGATTCTTGGATTAAGATTTTTACCTATGCCTTTTGGAAAGGTAGAGATGGTTATATATTGGACTGTGTTGCAATCTTTAATATTTATTTTATGTTAGGATTTGTTTCTATATACTGTATGTAACAAAAGTAGAGTTGCTTGAAGATCCCAATGTATAAAACAAGTTGCAAATAATCTTTTTGAGAAGTTCATCTGTGTTCCTTCTAATATAACATTTAGCAATACTAGCATCTTTCAGCAGAACATGGAATACATTGTTTTACTCCAGTCTTACTTCATTCCTTTTCACTAAAGTAGTTTTAAATGCTTATCTTCTATTTAATAATAAAAAGATAAGTTAAATATATACAGTTAATGTCTGGGAAGTTTAGTACCTCAGAACACACGTCAAAGAATATTTATGTCTATGTAAGGTTTTTTTTTTTTTTTTTTAGCTCAATAGATATCAAATTGAATGTCTTTATAGATTTACACAAAGCCAACTTTGAATTATGTTATTCACAATTTAGTAGTTTAAGCTTATGTTTTATTTGAATGCAAACTCTGAATTTTGAGCATGGGTGTTTACATTCTACTCAAACTCTCTTCTGGGGATCTGTGCCTTGCATTCATTCATGTCAGTGGGATATATACTTGGGAGAAATCCAAGAATGTGCTTTTAGTACCCTTCAGAAAGTAATGGAATCAAGCAAATTTAGTTAGGGTCTTTCTGTAAAATCAGATTAAAGAAAGAAGAGGATGAAAATATTCAGGTTTCAATAAACAAGTTTTCCTGTGAAACACATCATACAACTTCTACCTAACCTTCAGGTTTTCTTTTAGTTTGACACTTAAAGATAACAAAAATGCTATGCTAGAAATCAGGCTTACCTTTTGTGAGGCTTCACTACCATCTGAACTATAAAGCGAGGTCTAGAGACAAGAAATTAAATGTAAGATCACAGCAAAGGTTTCGACTCTCCTGCGTTGTCTAGGAATAGGAAGAGCGTTTTGTGAATTTAAGGTTAGGATTAGGAGAAGTGCTACTATTTTGAAACTCTCCTGGAGTTTCAAAACTTTATGAAAGAGATGGCTTTAGTGTCTGGCCAATTCTAATTGTTTTTTTCGCATAATTCTATTGATGTAGTATCTTCATGGGTGGATCTTGCCAATATTTTCAGCCCTAAAATATGTCAGGTAGTGTATATGCAGAGTATTTCTAATTGTGAATGCTTTAGTTTTTCATTAGAGATCTTTTCTGAAACTCTTCAGAATTTGTGTTTTTAGATATTTATCTGGAATGAAAATTCATTTCAAATGAGTTTAGACCTGATAGATTTCCTAATCTGAAACAAAGATGTTGAAGAGGAGTTTGTAAAATCAAATGGTTTTTCTTGCAGTCTGTTGATCTTGTGAATTTTTTTCAAGACTTGAGAATTACTGAAGTCTTACTAGTTAAAATTGGTAAATATTGATTTCATTTTCAAAGCAAAACTGTTGCCATCAATAGTTAGAGATGCATGTCTAAGGATGTCTTTTCATTATGAAACTACTGAGTGATTTGTGTATATTGGTATTGAGAAGGTTCTATTAAAACTATTTAAACCAAGCTTAACCACATTGAGAAATATACTTTAAAGAAAACTTACTTCTATTTTAGCTTTATTCTTTTAATTTTAGTCTTTAGAAAGATTCTTTTGGATTGTATGTTGTCTAAAGCTAGCAATACTTTGAAATGAAACATTCTAACTTTTATTTAGATTTTCAGCTATGACAAAGCATAAATAGTTAATTACTCTTCATGTATGTTTTCTACATTTTAAATAAAATGTAGTGGTATAGGAAACTAATACAAAGAGAAACAAATTGTCAACTTTTAATATAGATCTGTTAGGCATTTAAAAATATTATCTTTTCTGACACACTTGTTTCCTGAATTTGTAACCAGTAGTTACAAATGTGTTGTAACTTGTGCATTTGACCTAATTAACCTGCAAACACTCTATAATGAACAAAATGTCATAGAAGTTATGTTAATAAGCAAACAAGGAAAAGATTGCAGATGTGCTAAAATCAGCAAAACATAAGTTCCTGTTAATAGTCTAAATTTTAAAGAAAAAAAAAACTTCAATAGTCTAAAGTTATTTTTAAATTACATATTTTTCCTTAAAAAACTTTACAATGTTATTGTATCCCTGGACCATATTTTCAAAATGTAAAGTTACAAGAGTGTGATTTAAAACAATATTTATTGGCTAGCATAGACATCTTGCTCCCACTTCTCAAATATTTTTCTATTTTTTGTATTTGTATGTCTTTCTGATTTTTTTTAAGAATGGTAACCAGACAAAATATCATTCTGCAGTGTCTGAAAATACACTACAAAAAATTTCCAAGAACATCCTAACTACTTGGCTTCTGGAATATTGTCTGCTGATGACGATCTCTATTTGTCTCTTTCCAGGCTCCCTACGGTCAGTTTTCTCCTGTTTACTAAAGGTGATAGGCTGCCACATAAAGCAAAGATCAGAGTCTAAAGTAGTAAAGAAAGACTAATTTTTTTTTTGACAATGGTTGCATTGTACTGATCATATTTCCCATCTTAAAAAAAAATGATTAAATTTTTAGACTTCTTTAGTATTTCTTTGGCCCTCAAGCCAGCATTGCAGTAAAAAGCTGTGAAATATGAAGAACACAAGCCATTCCCTCATTTTATGCAGGTGAATCATAATGTTTTACATCTTTGAATATCTGAACTTGCAGTCTCTTTTACTGACTTGATTTCACATAGGTACAATGAAAAGGCTGCTATTGCTAGACTTGAACGGAAGATCTCTTTAATTAATGTTTTTAATATGCTGCTTTTTCCTTCAGGAAATCTGTTATTCTCTGAGTAACTATTTAGTCTGGAACAACTGGATGCAGACATCAGCAGTGAGTTAAAATGGTAAGTAAAACGCTTGTTGTTTTTTTTTTTTTTTTAAAAAAAAAGTCTCAGCTGAGCTTGATTGTCCTCGACTTGCTAAAAGACTATAACTTCAAGACACTCTAACATTTTGTTTGCCTTTAAGCCTTGGTTTTGTGTTTAATATTTGTTCTAATGCTCTATGCATCTTTCTTCAAACTGGTGCAATTAAGAGGTGCATTGATACAGTGAGTCTTAAAGTATTTTAAAAGGACTGAATAAAGCCAGGAAGGCTGCAAAAATATTTTCCTAACTCTGTCCATGAAGTAAATTAATGTTTAGGCAGAGTGTCTGAAGTTTCAGGTTCTAATAAGACTAATGCCTAATTTTCTTGGAACAGTAATTTAGTCTTTATAAGTGAAGACTCATGCTGACACCGTCTACAGTTCAGAATTGTTATGTTACATTAAGCAACATTGTGCTGTTGCCCCTTATCATTTATGGAGCCACTTGCTGATTCTGATTGCTTTATTCTGATGGCATTGCTATGTGGAAATAGCTTCTTTCAATGAAGCCGATCATGCCCAAAACAGCTCATTAACTTTGGTCTCCTTCTCAGTTTGATACTTTCCTAACTCACTTCAGATGTGAGTTAATAAAGTTTTATCTTTGTTAATAGCTTTCAAAACTGTTCATCGTGAACTTCTTTCACATGACATCTGAAGAGACTTGAGTAGTTCAGGTGGGCTTTGCATATTAGATGCCTACAAAATTTACACTATAATGAGGAAATGGAAATACTTCAAATCTCAAATGTTGGTGTTATGTAGAGATAACAGGATTGTTCCTTTATTCTCCAATATTCTGTTTAGAAGGCCTGATACTTCATCTCCTCTGTATGTGCTCATTTGGTATGAGAACAGACATTTGCCAAGGAAGCTTCTGAAACAAGAAAGTCATGATGTATTCGTAGAGTTTCAAACATATAGTGAAGAATAATGTTCCTGTGGAGAAATCAATACCAGGAGATATAAGCAGCCATGGTGGTTGTTCTTATGAGTGAAAAACAGAGTTTGCTTAGGGAGATTGTGCTGGAGAAGTAGCAACAGCTCAGGATAAGATGGCATTTCCTGGTGGTCCTCAAAAGAGGTAGTAGCAGTCCTGTACCTAGATACTTTCCAATCAGAGGCTGGGAAGCAGGAGCTTCTGGAAACCTGGTAGAATCTGCAGCTTCTGCAGGAAGCTCCTGTCCTCCTTTCAGAGCTGACAGACACTGTTCCTGGGCAGGTTTGGAGGAGCCAAAGAAAGGAGTTAGCTGCCATTTGCCCTTGGCTCCCCTTTTGCCCAATCTTCTTTCAGGTGTCCAGGCCCCCAGGACTGCAGGTGTTGTGTCCAATGCTTTGATTAGGCTCCATTAACATAGTTTGTCCTAGTTAGCTAGACGCAGGTTTTCTGTCTTTTCAAACTCAAATATTTTAGTCTCTTGTTAAGTGAAGCTGGAACATAAGTTTGGGACAATCATTTATTTGAGCAGAAGAGATTCCTCATATGTTCTACATGCTCCCTAGAAAATGGTTTGAAAGACTTTGTATTGTTTCACAGGCCCATAAGAGAAGGAGGCTGCACCTCAGTTTCTTCCCTGTGCATCTTACAGATTAGAGTTGCACTGGCCCTATGAAAGGTTATAAATTTATATTTCTGTCCTCTTTCAGACAGCTTTTAGCTGTGATAGGGCTCAGAGCACATGGTGACATTGAGAGAAAGGAGTTTCACAGAAACTCGTGAATACTTTGGGGGAGTGTCTTCGGAAGGCTGCTTTGCTCTGTTCAACAACACGAATGTGATTACTGTTTTTTTTTTTTTTTTTCCTCCTGCCACAGGAAACTGAAAGAAAAAAAGTGCCTGGCTGTAGCTCAATGTTATGGCAGCCACTTGAGGTGTGTTCAGATCTTTGACTGATAATTGAAGTACATCATGTAAAACAGCTCAAAGGTTGGAGCAAAAGGCATTTGCAAAATGCAAAGAAGGCATTTCTTTGTTTGTTTATGGTTGTTTTTTGTTTTTCTTTGTTTTTGTTTTTTGTGTTTTTTCGCACTGTAATGCAAGAGGATGGCAGCTAGCTGTTCTACCTGGAAGTGAAATAGCTTTCCCTTTCTATAGAGTAATTATCTGCAATAGAGTAAACACTTCTGCTGTTTTCCTGAGGCCCTAAAACTGATTCAGGAAAAAAAATGCAGAGATAACTGGAATTATTTTTGTAAATAACACATGGTACAAATTCTTTGCCTACCAAACTGGCACCACTACAAAGTGCTGCAAGCTTTCCAACTTATAGAACTTCTCCAGTGCTTGGAAATAAAGCTATTTCCTCCAGGAATATATAATACTCAGTATTAAGCAGGTAAATAGTTTTTACACTGAGTTAACACATCTAGTAACTTGCTTATGGGTATATGTGCCAGGATAACAAAATGTATGACATGCTATTTTCAAACTACTATTTGTTGATTCCATTTAGGTTGGAATATGCCTGCATGAAATGTCCTGTTATTTTCAATCTGTTCCATTTAACGAATTGGTGCTCAGTGGGAAAACTAGTCTGATCATTCCTTACATGATCCTAATTTGCATAGATAGGAAATGTCCCTTTGTAAGTCTCTTGAAGGGTGCTTGAATTTTTTTTTTTCTCCCTATTCACTGCTAGAACATTGTCAAGCAGCATAATCCTGCACCATAATATCTCTGGCCTTTTATTGCCTTTTCTCACTGCTTGAATGTTTCTTCATGCTATGAGGGAATAAAGTCATAAATAAAGATGTCTCTATAAGAAAACACTTCTTTTTCAAGTATATGCAGCTCTCATGAAAATGTAGCAAACGTAAAATATCTTGCAAATATAATACATTCTCTCCAAGAGCGAAAAGCACTCCCTTCCAGGAAAGATATAGGAATATCTATCTGAGAGTCTGTGCACCCTGTGAAAAATTCCAATAATTCTGAAATTCTGATAATATGAAAATTCCAATAATTGATATGAACGCAAAAGATATATTACAACTACTGATGGGAACAAAGTTTTATCATAATTCTCCTAGAAACAGTAGTCTAAACTTGCAATGATATTGACTGTGGACTTTCAAGAATTCTACACTGGAATCATGTGATTAGGAGAAGATTTGCTTCTGGAGACTGACATATGGGTGAGGGGGTGGGTTTTTGTGTGTGTGTGTGTGTGTGTGTGTGTGTGTTCGATTAAATTCAAATCAAAACTTCAGTGGTCTGTAAGTAGCCATATAGCTCACAGATCTTACAGAAAACTAATTCTAGTAGTCAATCCTGAAAGTAGGAAACCTTCTGTCCATATAATTCTTTCCAAGAAAGCAGAACCATTATTGGGAAATCAGAAATTAGATAGCTATTTGAATGTAAAGAGCAAACTGTGTGATGAACTAGATGAGTAAGAAAAATGTCAGAATTTTATGCTACAGAAGAACCTGAAGAGCTGACTTGAAGAGTCAGGATGGCGCTTCAGATAGTGTCTGTTAAATTAAGCAAGGAACCACTTCAGCAGCGAGATAGAGAAATGTTTTGGCTCCTGAAGGAGTGTTTGTGGTGGGGTGGGATGGAGGTATCCTAGTAGATAAAGGAAGTGTTGAGAGCTTATTCTACCCTGCAAATTAGCTTTAATGGGTTTGAAATCCTGGTTAACAGCAGTAGAGTGCTATGTAAATGGATACTTCACATGTTCACGTATGTGGGATCCTTTAATAAGAATTAAAAACAATTTTTATTCTATATTTGACATAAATCAACTTTGTAAGATAATTATTGCCTTATGCTTTGTGTGTTCAAAGTAATACTTAGGTTATGACTATAACAAAAATAAGAAGGAAAGAGCAAGAGACAGACACTAAGACTGCATACCAGTCTGTACAGTTTATGTGTGTAATGTAGTAAACAACACCTGCAAGAGTCAGAAAATCTATAAAGAAAGATCAGATATTCTTGGAATCATAGAATCATAGAATCACAGAATGCCTAAGGTTGAAGGGACCTCTAGAGGTCATCTAGTCCAACCCCCCTGCACACGCAGGGCCACCTAGAGCACATGGCACAGGGCA
>JAWLRI010000918.1:70751-97469 GCA_034781795.1 Crypturellus tataupa | reverse complement strand
AGGTTCTATCACCTTGTTAGCATCATTTCAATAGATAAACCTATTAGTTGTCAGTTGAGTATGCCTGACAGGTCCTGTTAGACTGTACATTAAAAAATTGAAAGAAGAAATGAGCAGCTTGAGTAAGAACTACTTACTGATAATTTGTAGTGAAGCAGATATCCTGGGATAACTTTTCAGTAAAATGTCATCTTTGATACAGAATAAATCAGAGAATTGTTATCCTTCAGACTATAAGAAATGTCACATATGCTGCATTTCTCTTTTTCAACCTGTTCAGTGCAGTAAGTCAGAACAACCCTCAGCTAAAAGATGTAGGCATTCAATCTACCAGGGAAAGGCAGGTGATGTTAAACACCTATTTCTAATGGTAAGGGCTAACCTTTGCTTCAGCTTAGTTATTTATGGAGATTTAATTTAGTGGCAAAATTAGGGTGTGGGTTTTTGCTGTTCAAACTGACAACTTTATAAGCAGCTTGTCTAGCTGTGGAGTAAGAATTGAAAGTTATGTTTTAGTGCTTTCTGCTCTCTTCTGAAGTGCTGTTAGGACTGGTAGGGCCTTAACAACTACTAAGGGCCTGCAGGAAGAAAATTATCACAATCAACCCATTTACCCCTGAGTTTATATTCAGTAGTCAGAAGTCTCTGTGCTTTTACTCTAAAGGTAGAGAGGTGTGCTCATCAAAGGAAGCTGAAAACTACCCTTCTAATGCAAAACATCCCTGTGCAAATCAAAGGAGCCTGGAAATACCTTTACATCTCTGTGTAGTACAAACAATCTGAGTTCATGTAGTCTGTATCTTCTTCCAAATAAAACTATGGAGGCTTTTAAGTGTGTGATGTTTGGAAATGAACCTTCTCTTTCCCTAGCTGGCAGATAGGTTTAAGATCACAGAGTTTTTCAGGCTTGTAATTTCAGCATATTTCCATACCTGATATTTCCACCAGGTATTACTATTACACAGAAACTTTTGCTTTGTGTCTAACAAAGCACATCTATTCCACAGATGTGTGTCCTTGAGCTGCTGAGCAGATTGGTGCAAAGGAAGTTATATATTGTTATATTGTAAGGCCTTTTGTAAAGGAGGAAAGATGTTTGCATTTTGCTTTGTTATAATAAAACTTCTCTCATTCATTTTCAGCTTCTTCATTATGAGTGGCAGCCTGAGGCTTTTAATTCAAATGTCTCAACTGAGCTTTGCTTATTAATACATTCACTTGAAAAATGTCAGTTCCTTTTGATGTCTCATTGATGTTTGGGATCCAGAATAATATCCTTTTTTATCTTAGTAGGTTCTATTTGTTTGTTTTATCACTGTTCATATGTTTTTATCAGGTAAATCTCTAACCTATGGCAACATTTTCTTCTGATTTCATGTGTATGTGCTTAGAAGTCCAAAACATGTGCTGTTTACATAGATTTCTTATATATATATCTACCTATTAGCTGAAACCACTTGGCCCAAAAAAGTCATGAAAATATTGCCTTGGCAAAACACTGGCTAACCTTTGTCATAACAGCCCATGGTGTTCGATGTGATCAATGGGTGTGTAGGCAATGTTGTCTGTTCAAACATTTCAACTGTGAATATCATGATATTTGAAGCTCCAGTTATTGAAATTTATTAGAAGAGGGTTTTTTCCTTTTTTTTTTTTTTTTTTTGGACTTCTATTGTAACAGAAAAAAAAAAATCCTGAAATTTTCTTGGAAAAAAAAATAAAGGTTTTTAATCATTAGAATTAAACTATGACCTCTAACAAATTTCTAAATGTTTGAAGTTTTTTTATGATTAAAATCTAACTGTAGTATGTGTACTCCAGCTGATAAATCAGAAAATCCATGAGTTGATTTGGGAATCGAGTTAAATATAGCATCAGACTTAAACACATTAAAATTGCTGGGTAAAATTAGGATGTGAAAAATGAGTTAGCTAAAGGCTGTAAGACTATATGGTAAAACACTTTGTCAGATTATATGCACATTATCAAAATATCTCTTTAAATATTCCCACTTCACCTTCAATAGTGGACTTGGTCTTTCTCAGAGTATCCAGGTAGATACCTACCAAATGAAAACTAAAATTTTCTATTCATAAGTCAATTTACATAAGACTTCTCAAATAACAAAGGAGGAGAAACTTTTTATGCATTTGTGCACATTTCCTGTTTTTTTTTTATTCATACATCTAACTAACATGAACCATAAAACAGGAAATAATCAAATCTATTCCATTGTTTGTAACCAAAATTATAAATAGGGCTGGAGTGAGTGTATTCCTGATTTTAAGGAAAGATTCTTTCAAGATAGTCATTGGAAAGCTATGGCAGGTAAAATCAGGAAAAAAAAAATATAGTACATGCAAAATATGTTGAAAAATGTGTATTCCCTGCTAGTTTATCTTTACATTTTTAAGGTTTAAGAAAACACAGCAGATACTTGGAACACTAACTTTTTTCGTAAAGATTACTTAGATTGCAAATAGGACAGATTTTTCTCTTTTTCCTTTAGTACCTCCTTTAATACCTTCATGTTCTGATCTAAGGTAGGCAATGGTGGCTTGGATAGAGCTAGATACTATGAAAGTACTAAAAAGAGGGGGGAAATTAACAGTATTTCACTACTTACCAGTATGTTGGAGACATGAGTAGTTTGCAGGCTGCTAGCTGCAGAAGGATACCTCAGCATGCAGTTTTCCACCTGGATGCCTTGTGCACAGCATGAAGGGCTCCTACTAACGCGCACCCTAGTAGTGGAGTGTCCTCTCCTGTGGCCTTGTGTCACAGCACTAAAGCATCCATAAGCTTCAAAGGTGAAAGGGAGTTCAGTTCATATGGGAATTTGTCTACTTAGATGAACTATTTCTACAACCCAAAAGCATATTCTGTAACACTTTGAGGGCCATTAGATATTTCTTAAGGGACTTACATAACTATTTCTACAGTGCCAAATCTATAGCCCTTAGATAAGGTTATCATGATCTGTCTCCTCAAAGAATTTCCCAGGCCCTTTTCTCCCTTTTTAGATGAGAAGCCAATGCATGGAAATATGTGAGCAAATCTAATCTCAAACTGTTCAAGCTTGTGTTTATTACTGCTCCAGAAATAATCTTAAGAAATTCATCATCCACTCATCAAGATTTCTGGGCACACTTTGCAATCAAACTGTTCAAATCTTTCAAGGTGACCTTTCAAGTTGCATATTCATGTTGATTGCATTTTGTGTAGTGTTGAGCAAATGAATTCTATCAGGATAATCTCTTTTTGAATCTTTATTCATGCTTGTATCTTATATCTGAAACTTTTGGTTTAAGGTTCTGCTGCTTCTCACACCATTTGTTCTTTAGAAACCTCTTTACCCTTCACTGTTTTATTCTCTATTCCCCGTATTTATCAAGTGAGGTAAATAGTGCTAGGATTACACAATGTATTAGAATAGTTATATGGAACTTTAAATTTGTTATAGATAAATTCTAAATTAGAACACTTTTTACACTAAAGGATTTGTGCATCTTGATCAACTGATACTTTATGACAAAATTATATTTGATATGCATCCAAACCTATCTCACTGCCATTTTCTTTCAGAATTGCATTCTAGAATGTAGCACATAAGAGACCCCAGATATGATAAAAGTGTAGAAATATCTCTTTAATGCACAAAGGTGGGAGGTAAAATACATATCAGGATAAATAAAAGAATATTAGCTTGGGAGTTATTGCATGTGAGCATTCAGTTTTACAGTACTAAAGAACTATGGTATAATTAATATTCTATTCACTGAACATTAAGTTGTAGTTACTGCATAGTCTGAATTCTCATGCTTGCTTAAGCATTACAATAACTTATTCATCATAATTACCAGCTTTAATTTGTACTTTGAAGATATCTTTTTCAGTAATTAGCAACATTAGAATCTGAGACACTAATGCTACCTTAACCTGGCAGATGCAACATGTAAATATTGAATAGCTAATAAGCAATAATCAAAGGAATAATTCAATGGAAATTCTTTTTGCAGAGGATGGAGCAACAACTATGGTAGCAGATTATAAATATCTTTCATGTTCCTGTAAAAGGCACAAGAATAGATTCTCTCTAATATGGAAAAAAATAAATCCAAGTCCATCAAGGCCATAAAGGCAACTTGGTGTTTTAATTCAGATCCTTTCTGGAAAGACTGGAAACTAGAAAGGCTCTCCACAGAATAACCTTACTCAAATGGCCTATGCATGACCATAAGCATGCATGTACTTAACATAAGGATTTATTTAAATTCTTATCAGTTTAAGGGTTCAGACTTTTTCATTCTTTTAATAGTAAATATTTGTATGACCAGATGACATCTCTCTTCTGTCCTCAGTTTCATTCTTATTTCATTGTGAAACTCAGAAGAGGTTTGCAGTAAATCCAGTTAGTGGTTCTTTCTTCAGCTTCATGGTTCATTCTGATATTTATAGGAACCAAGGTAATTTGATGAGCCATTATTTGGACTTTTTTCATGCAGAAAAGAAGCCCCTCTTGTGCCTTTTTGACAAAAACAAAGAATATTTTTCAATCTTTTTCAGACCATTTAATTACTACTAAAATTAAATCTAAGGCTGTGTACCTAAACATATACAGTTGACAGTTAAATTGCTCTTTTTCTTACATTGTCAGACCCTTTCTTTGCCTTTTCTGTGCTAATGATATTGAGACAAAAGATTAGAAACTTGGGAACTGATCAGGAACTCAGCAGCTTGTCAAAAAAAAAACTCTTGGCTTTCGCAGAGGTTGTAGACGAGATGAAGGATCATCAAAATATCTTAATTTTTGTTCACATATTGCTTGAAGTTGTTTGCACATTCAGCTTCTTTGTGATCTGCATTCAGTTTAAATATTATTTAAGCAATATTATAAGCATAGGGCTTTTCTTGGGGGGAAATGATTTGTTTTTATAAACAGCAAAAATTACAAACTGCATGTTTATATATAGCCTACTAATCACCCACAGAAATTACTAATCAAATGTGTGCTGCCTGAGTTATTTTCATATCTATTTTAAGCCTGTTATTTTCAACAAAAAAAACAAGGTTAGAAGGAAACAGCTTTCTGTTGTTTCAGCTGCTGCTCAATAACAAGCAGTTACAAAAGAAGATAAAAAGGAAGGGGGTAGCTGTGCCATCCCCTAGAGGTGATGAGGGTATAATACTCCCGCTGATAGGAGTATTATACTGAAAGATGTACCAATAAACTGAGGTATTAAACACAGTCAATCTGGAGGTACTACTCCTTTCTGTTCTGCTCAGTGGGGAGAATTGCATTCCTTTCTTCATTCATTGCTACCCACCTCTTATGCTGAATATCTTTAGCCATTTACATCTCTTAGATGTGCAAGTTCTGCCCGTGGCAGCCCAAAATATCTGCTGAAGGTGAGACCTGCATGAAGAGCAAAGGTCTGTCCTTAGCTCACTTAAAAACAGTTCTCTTTATAGAACAATGCTCCATTACTTTAGGGAAATACTGGCTTGAATTAATTCATCTTGATCTGTATTTTATACCTGTTCAAAGAGATTGATTGCTATGCACAGGTCAGTCTCAGGTACAAAAAATAAAAAATGTTACGTCTCACAATCAGTCTTCAGTATTTGAAGAACTGAATGGTCACCTGCCAAACCACAAATAAAGGAAAACTGTATAGCACCTATGAGCCTTTAATGGATGTTGTGAAATTCAGTGTGAACTTGTAGTTTATTCTTCATAGGGTAGCTGAAAGAAATTATAATGTCAAAATATTAATAGATAAGCTTCTCTCAGATATTGAATGTCAACATATTAAACCATTTAATTTTTAATGCAGAGACTTACTGTATGATAGCTGAAAGAAGGCTACTAGATGGCACGCTGTGAACATCAGAGATTTTAGGAGAGGTGACTTTGACAAATGAAATAATTATACACTGCAATCAAATATTACCAATATAAGATTGTCTTAATTCAGACTGTATGATGAATATATGGTTGAGAGTGTATGATATAGAGGTAGGAGCCATCTGACTTTTAGATATGTTTTTCATTCAGTTAGAAAAACTAACTTTCAGCTACTGATTTTATGCATATATATCCCACTATGCTTTGAATTTAACTTCAGTCTTAACATGTTTTCAACACTCAGATATGGGTTAATGAAAAGGCAGGGAAAATATTTGATCAGAAAGGCTTTATATACTTTGTAGGGAGTTGGCCTTAAATACATTAACATTAGTAGCTGAAAATTCAGAAGGTACTACCTTAAGGCTTATTTTCTTTTCATCAGAAGCTTGATCTTTATTTTCCCATCATTTTTTTCCCCTTGAGAATTGGAATAAGGTATCAGCTCCACTGCACAGATTCTGTGGTAGTGTCAGCACTTCTTTACTCTAGAAGCTCATGTGGAAATAAGGTACCAGGTGGTGCTGGAGTGCTTGTCCCTTTACAGCTAAGGACTGTGCTGACTCTGCTTACAGACATAGAATATTATTTTCTTTTTTCTTTTATTTTTTTTTTTCCTTTTTGGTTTAACTTCTCTGTGTCATCTTTGCTGAGATTATGTAGATGAGCATACTGGTGTTTGGGAATAGGAATCTTTCAGGTCTGTCTTTACAGATGGAGGTGGATGTGGGAATAAATGTGGCCAAAATAGTGGGGGTGGGGAGAGAAAGTATTGAATTAGTAGACAATTAGGTAGAAAGGGAAATAAAATGGTTAATTTTGTCATTTAGTAATTTAAAGCCTTTTATAGCTGGATAGAACCTTAATAAGGGCTAGATTTCAGATGTTTATATCTTGTAGTTGCCTGTTGATTTCATGAAGTAAGATGTCTTGAATACATATTGGAGCCTGACTTTTAAGGTGATAAAAATATTTTACTCCTGTTAAAGGCAATAGGAACTGTAGCGCCCTGTTATTATTATCTGAATGATACATTTAATCCTTTTATAGCCACAGATTTCTTTTCTTTTCTTTTTTTAATGCACACTTTTAGGGTCCTAATATTAGAGCCTCCCTTACAAGGAGATCTTACATAGTGTAATTAAATTATGATGACAATATTAATAAATTACTTCTCAATAATACACTTTACTTAGACACCTCAATAATTGGATTAAAGGTGTATCCACACAACACAATACAGCTATGGGCTTTGCTTCATAGACAGTGAATGTAAACATTTTCAAGTGTCACAAGTTTTAGAATACTTGACTTTTCTTTTTCTTTTTATCCACTAGTCTTTTCCACTGACTACTACTGTGATTTTCGACTTGAAGTTTGCCAGTGATTTCAAGAATATTAGAAGTCCGTGTTTCTGATGAGGGTTTGAGTCAGCAGGGTCTCACTTGCCCTAACTTGTCAAGATTCCCTAAGGCTGAAGCTGCAGGCTGTTACACTACCTGTGAATCTGTCCCACAGTGAATAAAAGAAGGTAGGCCAGCTTGCATAAAAGGGCAAGCTAGGTCATTAAGACACTGAAGAGAGGAAAAAAATAATTATAATAAAAACACACAACTTCAGAAGAAATTTTGTAGGAATTAGGATTTTTCTTTGCTAAGTATAAATACATTAACAGCTTTCAAATCCCTCCCGCTGTTCACCAGGGATAAGACAAGTAGAAAAAGAAGTAAATTACAGCCAAAGACATTAAGAAAAGAATGGTCTGACTGAACATAGTACATAATTGAAATGAGTTGTCTGGGGAGATGCTATAAAATCTCTGCTAATGGAAACTCTTAAAACCAAGTCAGATATGTCTGTTAGGAATGACTTTGGCATATTTGATTCTGCCTTGGACAGCCATTGGATCTGAACAGTCAGTATAGTAGCAATATATATTTATGAACAAAGTATATAGAACTCTTAGCTGCATTGCAGACCTTTTAAAAGAATGACAGACATATATAGCATGATCCTTACTGCTCCAGATGGGCAGAGGGAGGGATTGAGAAATCAGGGGGAGATTTTTGCTACTGAAATGGCAAGGTTTATTTAAGGGTATTTTCCTTTACATGAATTCCACTAAATAAAATAAATTCTAAATACAGATTTCTAGCTAATGCAACATAATGTTTCTTTCCTTAGTGACTTTGAAGGAGAATGAGAGCATCTTTAAAAGTAGAAGACAAGAATGCTCATTGTAGAAATCCTTGTACTACTGCAGTAATTTGGCATACTTTACTACACTCTTTGGACACGGTTCACAAAATCACATTAGAAGAGCAGGTTAAATAGGTTACTAGTTTCATTTACACTATACTTGACATTCAGAAAGCTCTTCCAATTAGTCGATCACTTAAGACTTCTTGCACTGAGATGGCTTCCTATAAAATTACTCTTAGTTTTCAAGTATTAGCTAAATATAATTCAATTAAAAAGCAATGAAACTGAATTATCGTATTAAATGAAATATGGCACACACTTTTGCCAATGTTGCAAATTTTCATTCTCTAACACCTGTCTTTGTGACTGTCAGGTTGTTTTAGTGCATACAAAATTTCAGTTGCATCTTTTAATTGCAAATGTTCTGCTCACTGCTATTGTCATACACAACCACTGAGCAGAGCTTGGCTCTTTGGTTTACAGATGCCATTTCGTAGTGGAGAATCATGGAAGCAAAGCCAGCAGAGCAGCTTCCCACCGCTGCCAGGCTCCAACACCAGCCCAGGCAGCAGTCATGGTGGAAGAGAGGCCAACTCTCGTTGTGCTGTTGGTAGCTGCCAAATAGCATCTGACAGCATCTGGTGTCTGTGCATCAGAAAATGCAGACCAGCAGCTGCCTTGTGCTTCCTGGGATCTGATTCTACCTTTGTATGACTCCAGGTTCTGCGTTTGCTTCCCTCTCTAATCCTGCAAAGACTCCCGTTTAGGATGTCCAAGTACCTTGCTAACATTATGTAAATACTTATGGTTCTTGCATTCTACCTCTTTGGAAAAGAGCAGTGTTTTAGTTAAAGTACATTCACTTTCAGTGGAATAGTAAAGCATGTTTTTGCAGACACTTTCATTAGAAATTCAAATCCCCTGCTTTTTCTATAGGGCTCTTTTCTACCATAAAAGGCTATTGGTGGTGATAATTTACATTTTAAGCATAGACTATTTCATGACCCACTTAAAATAGGCAAATAACTGCAAAATCAGAACGTTATGAATGCCGCAGGTACTGAATTAATATTTTTGTCTCAGAAGGTTGTATCAGGACAATATTTAGCAGATTAAAATAATTTCTTTTTCTGCTCTGCTGCATGCAACCTTTTAAAGTACATGCAGCATAGATATAGGTTTCTATATGAATTGCAAATGACCTTTTAAGACTTTAAGCTGGAGCTTATCAGTAATACACCTCCTGAACCATATTTGCAAAACTTATTATTTTTGAGTATGTTTCATCTACTTTTTAACTATTTGGTGGTCTTTTAAAGTAATAGACCTACAAATCTACATTTTAGAGTATTTCTTTTGCTCTGGGAAAAATAGGCTCATAAGCAGAACAAAGTAAAACCAAACATGTTCACCAAACATTATTCTCAAGATCACTTGAAATGTTTAATTACAAAATAAATATTGTTAAATTGCTGGCCAGTCTGGTAACTGTCTTACTAGACTGTCTACTGGTGTATAGCAGAACAGAAAATGAAAGTGTTTATCAAAAGATATTAGTTAACTTGAGCTCCCTCAGAAACTTTTACTGACAGAGGTTTATCTCGACCTCAACCTGAAGCACACGGCCTTGAGTTATAGTTAACATCTATAGAGGGAGATTGTGGAGTGGAAAACATTATTTTTTCCCTTTCCAGTCTCACTGAGCCTAAACATAAGGAAAAATCCCTCCAAATATTCTGCAATAACTACTCCTGATTTAATGAATTTATCTTCTGTATCTTAGTAAATGATATGATAGTTGCAGCATAGCTCTTCATTTTAGATTGTATTAGAAAGAGAAGAGAAGAGAAGAGAAGAGAAGAGAAGAGAAGAGAAGAGAAGAGAAGAGAAGAGAAGAGAAGAGAAGAGAAAAAAACATATTTGTTGAAGATATAAAAAGATGATGCATGTGGAATGAAAAATAACTCATTCAATGAATACTTATAGAATTTACTGGGGTAGACAAAAGAGAAATTGAGTTCAAATTTCTATAGCCCTAGTGCATTCCCTAATCACCTTTCTACCAAATATAAAAATATTGGAATTCAAGATACCACCAGTACAAATAAAGCAGTGTCCTCTAATCATCTTGAAGAAATCAGGAAGAATGCTAAGGCTATTATATTCTGGTTTTGCCATCCAAGTATCATATTCCAGTTAAATTGGTGACATCAGGGTGTTGAATATCAAGTATCTCACTAACACATGACTTATTCAGCCTTTTATGTTTCCAAATGACAAAGTTTAGTACCTTTATGTCAGTACCTTTATATGGGGCTACCTCTCCATATTTTTTTTCCCTGACATAGCGCCCAAGCTTATTTTCTGCTTATATTTTTACATTTTTAAAAATATTATATAAAAGCAACTCTCTAACACTTTTATCATATTCTATTTACTTTTAGTAAGGGGAGTAAGGAGGACTTCTCATCCAATTCTTTGCAGCATAATTTTCCAGTTAGCGCCTGCTTAATGAATTCCTATTTTGCTTTGGCACTGGGTAAAAACTCTGTGGTTTCTGCCATAAAATCTATAGAACCTTTGTTTTCATCTTCATTATATCCTTAGTCATTGCTTCTGGTAACACATTTTTATTGTCATTTGAACTTTTTAAGACAGTCTCCTATGTCTGTGGGTGTTTTAGCAAGCTTCCTTACATGTGCTAATTAGCTTCCTTTTCTTTCTTGGTGTAGATATGAGTCAGTTTTAAATCTCATGTAAAACTTACCTGGTGAATATTTTACTTCCTTTCCAAATAAGAGCAAAGTTCTGAAGAATTAATTTATTTTAAAAATGAAAGAAATTGAAGACAGACAAGATCTTTTAGATTATCTTGTGATTTCCCACCATAGTAGTCCATGGGACTACTATGTTTTTTAAATGAGCATACTGTTAAGAATGGCACTTAGTGTGCCCTTTCTCAGAAAGACAATTCCCTTGTATATATAGTATTGTGACTCATCAGATCTGCATTTGTTAAAATTCAAGGCAAGATTTTTTTCATATATTTCATATATATGAATATGAAGTGTTTCTAGAAGACACCTTAAAAAAACACTGTTCTAGGCTTTCTCATGATCACTTTTGTGCATCGAGTATCTGACTAGTCTACCTAAATTAACCACAAAGGCTTTCCCTACTTCCTCTGCACTTCATCCGCTTAAGGGGTATTTTCGTCTTTATTCAGAACTTGCCTCCTTTCCTTGGAGCACCTTGTGAGAAAGTTGCTGTTCCTATTTTCTGGGCACTGAAGAGGAAAAAAACTCCATATTTTTATTTCATCTCAGTCAGCCTATATATTTTCCAGTTTTTACATTTAAAAGAGACTACCTTCATGGGAGTAGTTAAGAGCTATCAGGTATTGCAGTCAACCCTGCTTTTCCTATTATAAAAATGGGAAGAGAGAGAGGTAGGCTTTGTCTAGTGGGAAAATGCACTAGCATTTAAAAATTAAAGTAGTATTTTTCAAAGAGAAGAATATAGTACATTAAATAGTAGTACAGAAAGTTAAGGGCTTGAATTCAGATAGACCAATAGCTTGGAAGTTATCCTTTATGAACAGCTTAATACAGACATTTTATTTCTTTATGGTAGTCTGCTATATATAGAGCACTTAAATTTATGCAAGACCAATTATACCAAGGACTTGAAAATTAAATTTTAATTGAAATCTGGTAACATCACTGTTAATGTGAAGGAAATTCATACACTCACATATACAAAAACAAAACAACTCTCAACCTTTAAAGTACCCATTAAAATCAAATTAAGTCCTCAAAATAGGTAGTATGGACCATCCTCTTTTGAAGATGGTTTTGTTTATGATGAGTATTGTTTTTTAGCACAGCAAGTTCTTGTAACATTTGCAATGACTTGTGAACTTAAAGAAAGTCTCAAAAATGGGAAGTAAAGAAATACTACATTTTGGCTGTGAAGAGATCAATTTTCATTACTGATACTTTATTAGTTACATGCATTATATGCATTATTGAGATATTGGGTTATATATTTGCTATTTTTTATTAAAAGGCTGCAAAAAAGAAGAATATTTTAAGCAGATGTCTTCTAAGAACAAGCTAAACATGCTAGTATTTTAGAAATCAGGTGAAACTGTACCTTTTCCATGTCTGTCTACATTAGAGACAGGCATTAGAGTAATAGCACACTTTAATTTTCTACAACACTATTCAAGTTTCATAGAACATTTTGAAAAATCTGTAAGCCTTAAAACAGCCTTGTTGAAGTGATTTTTTTCTCCATTTAACAGATGAGGAAACAGAAGCATAGACAGTTTACAAAAATAGCACTACATTTGTATGCCTTAAGAATGACATTTAAAAAATAGGACTTTTTGAAAACAGGAGTAGCTTATCCACAGTCGTGAAGAAATTCATTGCAAAATCACAAACAGCAATCATATAACTTGTCTAGTATTCATCAAGCTTTACCTCATCTTCATCATTGTGCTATATAAAAACAAAGTCCTTCTTATTCTTCTTTAGAAGAAAATATCTTTACCTTCAGACATCTGAAAATTATTTGTCTACTTAATGTTTTATTTTGACCTACAGAGAATGACCTTTGTGTTATATTTGTTTTGGTGCTTTTCCCCAGAAATAGAAAAATATTAATGTGATGAAAACTGATACATTTCTATTTGATTCTCTGTTCTGTGCTTTTTGCTAGTTATCGGAAAGAATTCTTATTGTGTCTCTTTTTTCTCTAAACTACCTAAACCTTTTTAATTTCTCTTCAGAGAGCATTTTTTTTATGTACTAAGTCATTCTAATAATCTAATTCTGGGCTGTTTACATGATTCTGAAATATACTTTAAATTGGAATATGTAGAAAAACATTTTGCATGAGGAAAAGTCTTTAATTTATATTGTAATATCTTTTTTTTTTTTTTCCCATTCTGATCTGTAGGGATCACTACATCTGTTTTTTGCTCTGTGTTACCTTTTTTTACACATCTTTACTGTCTATTGCCTGGACAGCAGAATAATGTTAGTTTCAATTAGTTGCTCTCACAACATCATACTCAACTTAATATTTCTTTTAGATATTTCTTTAGCCAGGATTTAGCTTGTCTGATTTTTGTTGATGTTTTTTCCTCTGTTCAGAATGATATGAACTAAATAATGTGTTTTTATAAAATTCTTTCCTAAAATCTAGTCCCTCTTTAGATTCTGATTTTGTAGTTAGTATGTATGCAAAGAAATAATGGAGCAAACTTAGGGGAAGCGATTCTTTATTATTACTATGCATACACTTTATATTTTGCTTTGAATTTTATTGGGCTTAGATATCTAATGACTATGCATTGAACTGCGTCCCTTAACAGTGCTTTTAAAGGATGTCCATTCTAAAAATTCTTTCATATGCCAATGAATAAGCTTGATATATAGCAGTCAAAAGAGAAAAGATGGAGAGCTTTCTTATATATTCCACTTGTCAAAAGAGTTTTAGCACATATACTTTATATAGGCTCCAAAACTAAAAAATAATTGATCTTCAACTCATGTCTTATAAAAGAAGAGTCAGTCTGTCCATATATCAACTACTCTGTTACCAAACTTTAAAATGACTGCTTGCATCCAAACAGAACAACACAGTTACCAGTTGTCACTTCTATTTCATCATGTGAGGCAAAAGACAAGGACAGAAGCAATATTTCCTGCTCCAAAATTGGTTATCCAAACTAAGCAAGCTGCCCACAGTGTACTTAAGGGAATATATTGTCCCATTCAAGGTAAGAGCAAAGCTTTAGTTGTCATGATTTTAAAGGGAAGAATTTCCTTCCTTTCAATTTTATGTGACTGTAGCTTTCATGAAATGAGAGAAAAGTACAAATTTTCACATAGTTTTCACAAATTTTTTTATGGAAAACCACACATCTAAGCAAAATCTAGATTTTTCTTGCATTTATTTTCCACTTTTGCCCAACTCCTTTGAGTTCTGCATCTCACCCTGGAGCTGAAGGCTTGCCCCTCAGGTCTTTCTTGCTCCTCTGCTGTGGTAACTGCTGAACCAGTTGGTGGTTTCATGCATCCTTCACTGAGAAACTTAATTAAAGACTAATCCATATAGAAAGTTACTGAACCACACTGATGTCTCAGTCTTCCCTCTGCCATCCAGTTGGCAGCATCTTGATAAAGATGTAATGAAGATTTTTTGCATCTTCCTACATATAGGGTAAAGAGAGGCCTGACACTATTACTGTCATCATCCAAAGAACATACAGCTATGAGGTGCCAGAACCACTGAAAATTTTGGCAACTCAGAGTAACATTTTTGCATATTTCCACTATGTTCACCATGGTGACAGCTGCTCAGACAGATTTCTGAGTCGTTTACGCCATTAGTGTCCCATGTATTTCTCTCCTCATCTTTCCTTTCAAGAACAGAAAATACCAGCTGTTACTTCTGGCCACAAGAGCTGCAGCAGCCGCCTCTTTTCATCACCTATAGATAAATAACTTAAACAACAAAATCTAGATTCAGGAATGGCTTCCATTTCAAAATCAAACCAGTAAAATGAGTGTTGATCCAGCCCTCTCCAATGGACAATGTATTTTTATACTTCACACCATATATTCATATAAATGTATATTTATGTAATGTAATATTTATATAAAAAATAGGATGGATCAGTTGATGAGATTGTTGTAGGTCCCAAACCAAACAGTTCAAAAATGCCGAAAAAGACAGTCTGTTCTTTTTTTAGGTATCAACAAAATATATTTTCTCTACCCTATTCATTTTTAACAGCTAAAGCTGTACTTGTTGGCTTGATACGTTTGTACATTAAATAAACTGTAAAAAATATTGAGTCAGTGACAAAAAAAAATTCAACATCAACTGTATAATTGGGTTTGACTACAGACATAAAGTTAACACTATGACTATAGGCATAGCTGCTAGAGAGAGAAAAAGCAAACAGATGTGTGCCCATTTATTACTGTTCTTATTTTAATTCTTCCTTTAAACTCCCATGTGTGAGAAACCCTTGGGTTCCCTGGCAGACAGCAAGGAGGGCAATGAGTCCATTTAGCCTCTTTCACCTGAGAAGCCTTCTCACCCCTGCGTGGCTGGGGACCACCTTATTAAAGTTGCTTCTCCTCCTTGTGGATTTTACCCTTTAGCTTTCTACTAGAGAAATCCAGCTGTTTCACATTGGTCTTTCCATTCACTACATGCTCACATGTCATTTTACTTGATAAGATCCTGGCTTAGCTGCTAATTAGGTGTTACAGTGTCTACTGTAAGTATATTAATAGTTACTTTAGAAGTTATTTAATGCACTAAAAGAGACTAAGACAATAGCAATATTGGTTCTAGTTTCTGGGTAAACAGATGACAATGATTTTTTCTAATATGTTAGACTGGGGAGGCAGCAGGCAAAATTAGTATTATGGTCTTTCTTCAGTGGAGTCAGCTGTTAACAGCAGTTAAAGTAGACAGATATACTCTAGGATTTGCACAGCACCTACATATATAGTAGCAAGCATGAAAAATGTGTCTTTGAAAGAGTTTAGAGGCCAGTTACTAATTTTAGATGTCTCACATTCCTGCTATTCGAAAAGAAAAAAAGCCAAAAAGCACCCCCCAAAAAAAAAAAAAAAAAAAAAAACATATGCACACAAGCTGAGAAGCACGTTTTCTGAAGCTTTCAATTCTACTGGGAATAGAAAGTGGCCCTGGAAACAGCATGTTAGAAATCCAAGTTTCACTAAAACCTGCATCCATAAATAAGCTTTCTTCATGTCTTATTTTTACAGCACTTCAGAACTCTAATCTTGAAGCTATCTGTGCACACCTTAGTTTGCACTATTAGGGTATTGACCACTTGAAGGACCATTCTTTTCCAAATCTGAAATTTTCCGTGTATTGCATGTGTGCTTCCAGAACTAGCTCATTCAGCCCAAAGTGGGGGGCTGGAGGGTGTTGCTCTTGCATTGTTTGTGTCAGGAGAGTGTGCTTGTAGTACACGAAGCAGCATAACTTCATGGTTTCCAGAGTGCTAGCTAATTATGTGAGTTTGCTACTGTATCATAGATCTATCCAGTTGTGTCATCCATGTAAAATTAAAACAGTGCTAAATAGTACCTGTTCTGGCATGCAAGGCTTATTAGGATGCTGAGTGATTAAGAAATGTACAAACCAGTTTGCCCCATTTTTGGAGGCAAAGAATGGCATATAATTTTTCAGGACAGATGGTGGATGACATAAAATTGCAAAATTTTGAATTTAACTTACAAAAATCATTTTTTGACAAACTATTCACACTATGTCTGCTAGCAAATGCAGAATCGAAGTACTGTAATGGACTTCGAATGGGCCTTTTGGCATTATTCAGAAATGTTTTGTCATTTGATTTTTTTTTTTTTTAAAGAAAAATTTTAAAATATAAAAAATCTGTCCATACCTGGAGCATAAGCATAAATCAGAATTTCAGAGGCTACATCCAGGTTATAGGCAGTGTATATTACTGCAAGGAAAGATTTCTCAAGAGCTGAAATCCTGATTCACAGGCATTAATGGCAGATTTCCACTAAGTTAATGTTGCATTATCCCTGCAGGTTTGTGGATATGCAAGCTGAGTGATTTCAAGTGCATATGGATAATGCGTTTTGTCAATTTAGATAAGGAGAAACTGAATTTCTGAGAAAATAACAAATCATGAAAGTAATTTCCCTTCCTAGCTAAATGGATGTTGTAGTTAGTATTCAATAAACTTAACATTTTAGAAATGAAGGAAAAGGATAACCACAATCTGGACTGCAGGGGTAAAGTTATTTCTGCATACAAACTGCAGGTAAAACTATAGCTGGGCAGAAAGGATGACTGAAAAGCACCTGAAACATAGTGGGAAGCGTGATTTCTTCCTTTTGCTCATCCCATGAAATTCTTTTACAGGATACAGCAAATATTTTGGGAGAAGTAATATTCACTTTACTTGTCTGTACTCTGTGTAGTGCATTCAAGGAACTTTCTCTAGTTCTTAGTGAACTCATTAATTATTTGTTTGGAGATGGAGAAAAAAAAATGAACTGAATTTGTACAGGCCTTATTGAGTTTTTCACTTTGCTTGTAAGGTTGTGGGCCTGGCTGGCTTAGAAAGCTCTATGGATTTAGACCTGATAGAGATGTCTTTGGGTTGCCCTAAGTTGAAGGAAACAATAAAAGCTAAAGAGGTGCCTGTCAGGATATATAAACATTTAGATGCCAAGGTAATAGTAAGACACACGGCTGATTCCTAGGAGTAAACTACAGGCTTTCTAGGGTGACTCCTATACTCCCACAACGAATTATTAAAATTCAAAGTGTGTAAGACAGTATGAATAAGCATTGTTGCTATTTATTACTAAGCTTAGGGGTGCCTGGCTGTACATTTAATCCTCTATGGGCTTGTTTTGCATTTGCCATTTCTCTGACTGAGGACTCCCAATTTGCTGTAGGTAGAGGGTCAGCAATTTGTATAGATTGCAGCTGCTGTGATAACCTGGGTTTTGAGATAACAATAGCTTAAGTTAAACAAGGAACTCGGAAAAGGAGGCTAATTGAACATGCTTGCCCTAAAATGAAGAATGAGAGAATCAGAGAAAAGACTTAATAGCTTCTTCAGAGATGTGGTATGAACGAAAAGATCTATCTTTATCTATCTTTCTTTGCTATTTTTCTCTTCTGTTATGACCTAACCTAACCACAGTGGCATTCTGTGGGGGCCAATTGTACGCAGTTTTATGTAGGAGATGTTTTGAATGGACAGGAGAAACCTCAGATTTCAGCCCCTCACACTTAAACTGTCACATGGAGCTTTGCAGCTTAGTGCAGTGTCAGCTCCTTCCAGACACTCCAAAATTTCTGTGGCATTGCTCTAATACACTCATTAACCATCACTTTGAAGCAGGAAAATTAATCATTACTTCTTATCCAAATCAGTGTATATGCTAAGTTATTTGCTGTCTCTAGGTTATTTTCTATTCTTTGATATTTTGACTCATGAGCCTAGGAATGGGAAAAAGTCCCTAACTTCCCAGGTAATGCTGGAACCAGCTGACCTTTGATTAAACCTCACTATGATTTAGCTTTCTGGCTCCAGATAATGCAAATATGACTCCTCAATAGTCAATACTTGAATATATCAGAAATTTTACCTTTGGAATTAACGTGGGAAATTACTCATTTAGCATGAACAAGTAGGAAAGGAAAGCTAGAATGGATATTCTCCCTAACACTGCTCAGAATAGTATGAAACAGAGTGTGTAATTCTTTTATTCCGAAAATCAAAGATTATTTTTAGCTAGGTCTGAATGTTACTATAGACTTCTTTTTCACCTCAGCTGAGTTTAAGAACTTCAAACAGATCCCTGACAAATTTATTGCTTTAAAATGTCAGTTTGGCTTTCTTAGTTTGGACAGAAGGTAATTTTATTTGAAGACTATTGGAAAGAGGGAGGAAGTGTTTTTACTTCTCAGCCCTAACAGGTAAACCCAAGTTTGAGCTATGACATGCTGGCAGATAGGCAAAAAAATTATTTCATTTGTTGATTGGATTTCATCATGTAATTCACTGCCAACAGAGATATGTTTTTGTGATGTCAGCACAGAAAATACAGAGTATCTCTGGGAATCTGGAAGTAGCTGACTGGTTAGATTATGGCTGGTGATGAAGAGAGATATCTATATTAGGCAGCACAGTCACAGAATAAAATAATATTTTCCATAATGCTTTAGCCAAGAGTGTGTAATCATTAGTAGAGCGGTCAGTGAGCATAAGAAGTTAGCAAAAACTGTATTTGATGTCCTTTTCTGCCCTTCTAGAAGATTTGCTGCAAATTTATTGTTACTTAACAATGACGTAGTCATTCATTTAAAAAAAAATTATAGGTAGTTTTGAGGCCTGGGATTTCCAAAAGAATGAATAAGAGAGACCCAGAATTTGAGGGAGTGAATGTATTTCTGTAGGATATATCTGTGCTTTTATCATCTTTGAAAAAGCCAAGTAACCCATTCAATATATAGATTATATGGTATGCATTAAATAGGATGTTCTTGATTTTTTTCAAAAAAAATTTCATTAAAGTTATTTAAAAGCTACTTATCCCCATCCAGACATGGAAAAAAAAGGATAATTGTGATCTTGACACACTTAACTAGATGGTCTAAATTAATATGGCAACCCTCACATCCATGTTCTTGTAGGATGTGCACTCTAATCAGTGCTGTATGAATAGGAGATCATTTGTGTCTATTTGGGCCAGGTTGACTGCTATCCTTCAAATTGCTGCTGTTCTGCTCTTGCCAAGGAAGAGAGAGACAGAAGGAGAAAGGGAACCAGCCCCATCACTAGCTTGGCAAAATGAAAGATGGAGAATCTTATACACTTAGCACTTACTGCATTTCCTGTTAGCCCCAATACCTAGGGAGATACAACAACTTACTGGTGTTCGAGTATCTACGAGCCTCATAACACTACCTTTGTGTAGTGGATGACAACTTGGATGACAAACTGCATTGTAGTTACTATCGCCTGAAGATTGTAGGCTAGAAATTGCTTGTTTAGAAGGGATCAAATGTCCAATACAATCTTGATACAGGTCTAAAGAAAACAAAAAAATACAAAAAGCATATATCTTTTTGATAATAAAGTAATAACAGGTAAGCTGTGAAGACCAAGGATAATGAATGATGATAGTGCTGAAACTGTAACTGAAAGTATAGGATTCTGCTGTGAAGTGTATGATTTGTCCTCATAAAACTCTCATATCACCTGAAGTGCTGTTTGGTAGAAACAGAATATAATACTCCTGTACAGCCATTTTACGGACATAGAACCCAGAGTTTAAGCTGCTGCAGCTTTTTCTCAGTCAAGCAGCTTAGTAACAAATGGCAGTCATTTCATGTGCCTTATTGTAAAGAAAATAAGCGCATCTGATTGAGAAAGTCATGTGTTTTGAACCAATTGCTTGTGCAAAGCACTGAGGGTCATATGCCCCATTGAAGGGGCTTAGGCTGAAATTGAGAACAGTCATACTCTGAATGTTTATTCATTGATCTATTTTTAAACTTTCTGTGGATTTTTTTCCTTCAACAGATGTAGATGCTATCAACATTTCTTTTCACTCTATTCCTCATGGAGTCTCCTCTAAGAGGAAAATATTGTTTCCAACTTTTTGACAGCTGATACTTTCATGAAGAAGTTTCTTATTTCTGCACAGAACTTTAGGCAACAAACTACAGCAATTCCTTTAGGTCTGAATTTCAGCCTTAGGTATTCATGTATAGATAATTGTTCTTCTAGGATTTTAAGTGATATAATCCTCAACAGTAAATATCTTTTGGTAGGGAAGACATGCAAAATTGAACGTAAAGTAGTAATACTAATAGATGACAAGGATGAATTGGAAGAAAAGGACTTATGCACTGCAAAACCTTTTCTTAGGCCTGATGACTAATCTACTCTTTATAAGTACAGTATACTAATATGCTTATAGTCTTTGCTAGTTTGTAAACAAACAAAAAGAATCAAAAGACTTAATTAATTAAAAAAATATATGGTCAGAGCTATAGAGAGAAGATAGAAGGGAAATTATTCTTCTTATTGTTATAATTGTTTAACATGCTTGTCTTTCAAAGCAGAATCACTTATCAGAAAGCTTGGAAGGAATGTAATCACCATATGTGATTTTATTATGTCAAGAAGGAGTTTATTTTCCTTGGTAATCAATAACAAGGGCAACAGATCCTATAGGAATGCTAAATCCTGCTACAGCAGGAATGCTAAAACCAAATCACCTCCCTGTGGGTCATACCAGAAACATGGCAAATTTGAGCTTCTGCTTACTGATGACAGTATTTGGCTTTACCTACTGCTCTCAAGGTATATATCAGCATGTAACCTTAGTGACAGAAATGCTATTTAGGGAGACACTTTGCTAAATATTTGTTTAAATATAAGCACTAACACTGTTCATTACAAAAGTATTTATTTTCCTAAATGTACCTAGTGTGGGATTAAGCAAGACATATCCAGGCACCTCAGGGACAAAGTTTTCAGAGGTGTTGTTTGAATTAAAAGCACATGAAATGAATTATCTGCATTGATGGATCAAGGTTTTTTTCTTTTTTATTTTCTGCAGGTTAATTCTTTCCTCCCTAGCATATGTTCAAATAGATTTTATTGCCCATGAAAGCGAAGGACAGACAGTACAGGGTCCAGCTAACATAGTTTAGGGAAATGAGATGCATAATAAATGACGTGCATAATTCCCTACACATTTATACTAGTGACAGGGAATCTCAGGTGCAAAAACTTGCAGCACCCCAACTGTTCCAGATCAAGTCCTTTTCTGCAGGAGGGAATCAAGAAAGTATAAGATCTTTACCTTTCAGTCCAATTCTGCCAAACTCTGTAGTTTTAAAGATATGGAACTAGAAAAGTATTTTAGATTAAAAAAGGAAGCTATAAAGTAAGAAACTAAGAAGAGCTTGGGGTCCAATTTTTCCCCTAGATAGTGCACAGATCTGAATTAAATTGTCAGAAATTTTCTAGATCTGAGAAGTGGTTCTTATTGCAGAAATACTGTAACACAGTACTGTGTGTTTGTATGTGTGTGTATGTTGTACAGTGGGAAAGGCTTGTCCCTAGTCCTTGGCAAATGAATTGAATTCAGACACTCAGAACCGAGCCACAGCTGGCCTATCAAGACTGCTTTGGTGCAGAGCAAACAAGTAATGAACAGAATTTCTTGTTATTCTGCCCAGGGTAACTTGTTAAATTTTGTTTGTCCTTTTGTCCTATCCACAAGATTATATTCTAATTCTATTTTTGTTTTTTGTCTTCAGGGTGTGGTTTATCTAGTTTTGGGTACCATATTTCCTGCTTTGGATAAAGACTAGATTATAGGAGGATGCTTTTTGTTCAAGAGTTTGTGGCTAAAATGTATGACTTCAAAGATACTTGCTAGCTCCCTTTTAAGTGTCTTCTTGGGACATTATCTTTTTGTCAAAAAATAATCTTTTTGTCAAAGTGGAGTTTACTAGACATATCTGAACAGTTTGAGATTTTCCTTAATTCCTGAGCCCAATGTGGAGTACTTCTATGTCACACTGGAAATTACACTATAGACTTGGGTTTTTTGCAGGGTAAAGTGAGCACCAAACCACAGGGTTTTTTTAATAGCGATGTTAGATTTTTGGCATCTGCAGTTCAGTTAAATCTGATATTAGGCTTTAGGATTGCCTTAGGCATTAGGTTTAGACTTTGGTCAGGCTTTAAGCTTTAGGCTTGACTCAGGATTTAGGCTAGGCTTAAACTGCAGGTTAGGCTTAGACCAAGGCTTTGGGTTTAAGCTAGGCTAGGCTTAACCTTTAGGTTGTGTTTAGGCTAGCCTTAGGCTTTTGGGTTTCTTGACCAGATATTGAAATAGAAGGTATCTCTGTTAAGTTTCTAATGACAGCTTATAGCCTAAACATCTCCCATTTTTTTATGAATTCTAGGAAATTTTATGAAAATAGAAAAGAATCTTTGATGCTGAAAATTTTAAGAACAAACTGTGTGGGAAGGACTCTGAAATTCACAGCTATCTCTCCATAAAAGGATGGACTAAATCAATAGGAAAGAAAAAATGCATATTAAAAGACATGAAAGGTCTTAATGAAAGCCGTTAATGTGTTATTTTAACACTAGCAAGAATCTGCTTGAAGTTATCATTTTCAGCGTTATGAGTTCTAATATTGTCTTATGTTAAAATACATTAGTGTTGTTTTTAAAACTATGCCTTTTCTCAAAGATATTTTGGGAGTTTTTGTAAAAGAGCTATAAGATGCCATTTTGCAGTTGTTTTCTATGGAAAAATAAGAGACACTAATAGGAAATATACTGTATATGAATACTCAGGAGGAAAGTATCCCTGCTCGAATTAAAGGTGTCATATATTAAATTTGTAGAATTAGAAGCCAAATCTCTTTTAAGTACTAATGATACAATGGTTTTACAATTTTAGCTCCGTCCAAAACCTGTGTCAGAAATGAGCAAAGAATCCATCTATCATACACTGCAACACAGTGCTTGAACATAAACATTTGTTTCTTTTCCATTTGTCTCATTCACACTCCTCCTCCACATGAATAAAGCAGGAGTCCTAGGGAAAAAAAAATATGTCATCAAGCAAGAAAAAGCTGTCTGCCAAACTGGATTAAAAATGACAAGCAAATCTTTTCAGGATTTGAGATCTTGTTGAATAATGAAAATCATGAACTAAAGCAAATCAGCACCACTATCTAATGTATTCCTTGCCCCTGACAAGGCAAGTTTTCTTCTGGACATTAGCACTTAACTGCTGCTTTACCTGGATAACAATGACCATCATGTATAAAACCATGCCCTACAGAATATACGCTTCACAGATGAGAATATTTAAAAATAAGAGGTATAATCCCTTTCTAAATGCAAAGACAATAAAAATATTTGGAAGCTTGCAACATAACAGCATGGCATTAATCTTAATTTAAAAACCTTAATGTATTTTTTATTGTTTCATGAACATATCCTGAAAAAAGATGAAATATCAGGTCATTTTAAACAGCTTTTTCTGTATTTTTTACAGAATTACCTAAATACAATTTTCCTGGGAAAAAATAAAATCAGAAAACATGAGGTCCTGTCAGAGCAGGCTAAAAAAAAATTGTGATATTAAAAAAGATGGAAAGAGTTGATGATAAATTTTCTAGACAACCTGAGCAAAGGGTGCTGTTAAAACTTGCTTGATGCATTTGAAAAGAGGAAAAAAAGAAAATCCTCGAGCATGTTGTGTTTCATTGCTTATACTGGACACTTACAAGTGAATGCTGCCTCAGCTGGTAGCAGTCTACCAAAGCTAATCTGACAACAGGGATGAAATGTAGTGTGCTCTGTGCCTATCGCTGACTGCCCACAGCACTTCTCTTAAACCAACATTGTGGTGAGTTGGAGCTAAGAGATGGAGATTTGCTGAGAGATGGTCCTGCTGTAGGAAATCAACCTGCAGGCTTAGCAGTAGAAACACATACAGGCAGAAAGTATAGACCAGTTAACAATTGGATGTAATGCCTCAATAGATGTCCTGGAAAGTAAAGATATGCTTTTGTAGGGGCCTGTTGTCAGAGTACTAAATTACTGAATCATCTGCATAAGTATACTTACAGTAATGGACATCTATTGCAGTCTATTTTTTTACTGACTCATCCCTTGATAAAAATTGAGTATCGAACCAGTCTTGATTAACATAATTTTTTGTTTCTCTTGTGGAAAATAGTTACTATCACTATCTGTGTATTTTATCAACAGCCTTATTTTACTGTGAAATTCACTCCTAAAAGCAGCCATATTTCAGATGCCAAATTTCAATGTCAAATTATTTTGGATTGATGCTGACTTCTTTCGAATTGATGGTGAATTAGAACAATTATTTGGCATTTACTTTAATAGACACATTGTTTTACACTAAGACGTCACCCTCTGTTCTGCTCTCTAATTACAAACACAAAAACATAATTTTAAATAACATCTTATAAGTTAATTTCAATCCAGATTTGTACTTTATACAGTAAATATGTGCATATAGTGTTTTTGTTTACATTTCAAAATTTAGAGAAAATGGTTTTCTGCTAACATAGCCAAGATTTTATGAATGCAAGAATTCCCATTTAGTGTTTTTTAAAAACTCTTATTTTTGAAAATAACTCTGCTAAAACTAGAAATCGCCCAAATGGGTGTTCTGTTGTTTATTTAAATTTAGAATACCCTTCCAAGGTCTACAACCTTTAAGAATCATAAGCCCTAGAAGATGATTTAGTAGAACTTCTTTCGGAAAAACGTCAAAAGTGACAGAAGAGAAATCACTGCAGAAAGAAGACTGCAAGTTACTTCTGAGCCTAGAGTATCATTTTTGGGGGGAGATAGCTGCAAAATTAAAGTAAAACTCCCAGCCAAGGAGGAGATGCCTTTCATGTAAAATGTAGAAAAAAAGACCTAATGTTATTGAGTTGAAAAGGGGAAGTGGAGGAAAGACTAGGAAGGTCCATGTCAATGGGGTGAAGGAAGATCAGTGTATTGTCACTACATTTACAGCCTCTCAGGCAGGAAAGCAGAGTGCTGGTTCTCTACTATCTGCCATACTCCAGCTGTCTCTGTCAAACAGCAGTTGCTAATGGATCATTGCAAACTGGCACAATTAGGACTGTCATTTAGATGCTACTGAACTCCCATATCTGCATGTTAGCATTTCCCTCATGCCATCCATATGTCATCTATTATCTGTAAGCCTCCATGTCTACTTAAATGTGATTTTTTTGTTCTTGTTTTTTTTTATTTGCTCCTACTTTCTGTTATTATTCTTGAAATTCACATGCTAGTTCAGCGGTCTCCCAGTCATCGGTAATGCCTGGAAGATAGGAGCCCAGAAGCATCTTAATTAACCTTTCATGTAAATCATGAGTCCCAAATCACTTAGGTGATATAGTCATTGTATCTTCTGTATATATAAGACTCCATTATTTTTAAGGTACATACATACATATTATCCTTTACCTTTTTTGGTGCATTGAATGAGTATAAACTTGGTTTGTCCTTATTTTTTTCAGTATGCACGTTTTTTTAAAAACTGGAAGACAAGTTTTTCGTAGCTTGTGCTATTATTATTTACAATAATTACAAACCTGAGATTTGCTGTAACAGGGATAATAGGCCTATTTTGACCCATTTAAAGTTGTCGCCATAAGCTGAGTCTATAAGTACATATAAAAGAGAATAAAACGCACTGTTATAAATATGAGTATATAGAGAATGTATAAAAGGCTTGAATAAACACCTGCTAGTGAACTCCAAGAATGGCTAAAATAGAATTACTCGATGGTTACAACATCTTTTGGGCAGCAAGCAGTGTGAGGCAAGTGCAGGGGATGGTGTACTAGGCTAAATCAGTGCATTTTGAAATGGACCAGGTAGCACCGGCTCGATGGCTCGACACAAGCTTCTGTGGGAGGGAGGAGGGTCTTGTACAATTAATCTGGGCTTTATAATTAGCTTGGGTAGCCTCTCGCTAACATGTGCTACTCTGTTTCAAACTTCAAACAAGTCTCTTGCAAAGATACTTAGCCTCACAAATAAATCTAGTAACTTTAGTCAGCTAACTTGGTGGCAGGGTTAGTAACAGAGTGGTTATTAGCACAGCACAGTTCTATAAGATGTAGCTTTAGCAAGAATTGTGTTTTAGCCATTGGAACAATGTGAACACTGACCTCTTTTTATTATGTTTATAATAATGGGCCTGGATTTGTCAGGGAGAGATCATTATACCAGCTAGAAATGAGATAATCTTCAATTCTTACAGATGAGGTTGTTTCATTGGAGTAGGTAGTTTGAGAGAGGCATGACAAATCATTATGCAATTAGAAACTCAAGATAGTTTTATATTATTTTGAGGTCCTGTAGCGATCCAGCATAGCACAACACAAAGAACTGAGAAAAAAAGGGAGCTGAGATATTGCAAGTATTAAATTTCTCTCTCTCGCTTTCTCTCTTG
>JAWLRI010000912.1:2333250-2343993 GCA_034781795.1 Crypturellus tataupa | reverse complement strand
CTCTCCTCTCCTCTCCGCTCCTCTCCTCTCCGCTCCTCTCCTCGCCTCTCCTCTCCTCTCCTCTCCTCTCCTCTCCTCTCCTCTCTCTAGCAGCACAAATATCCACCTGACAAAAACTCAGATATATATCAATGCAGATATATTTCAATCACTTGAAGCTAATCTCATGATTTGCTCCCTGTTCCCTCACTTGGTGAATCCTATATTTTTCAACTGCTAGCTGATCAATCAGCTGGGTGAGGTGGCAATAAAAGCCTCACTCCAAATAGGAGATCTGTAGCAAATTGATAGTGCTGAAATCTTTTTACAGGAATGACAGGAGATATATATGTCATGGGATTATCAAGGAGGAAATGCGTAAAAAAGGATTATCTAATATATCTATCTTAGTTGGGTTCTTCATTAATTCCTTTACTTTCTAAAATTACTCAGCTTAGAAGATATATAAAACTTCCATTATGGCATTGTTCCAAGTTTTTGCCCAAACCAATTCAAAAAGGAGTGGAAGAAAATTTCTCTTCCTCCTAAAAGTGTAGGCAAAGTTATTAATGTTACTGTGTGAATATGACAAGTAATTAAACTGAGTTTATCAAAATGTTCAGTTTTACAGGGAATTCTTGCCTCTGCTGGAAACAATAGCAAAGTATTCATTAGCCTTAATGGAAACAGGATTTCCCTCTTTGTTTTCTTTTTTTGTTTGTTTCTGTTTTTTTATGTGATATACTCAGTAGTCTATAAAAAAAGAATACATAGATGTGCGCAGAGAGTAAAACAGTGTTAATCAGTGTTATAATGAAAATCATGTCCAATTACTTCATAAGATATAAACTTAGTAAACTGTCAATAAATTATTTAGTATATATAGTACTCAATCCTGCAAAACACATTTAAGATATAAGATTTTAATGTAGCTTTGTGAACATGCCTTGCCTTTTAATTTGGGTACTGATTTTCTTCTTCTGTTTTAAATTCCGCTGTCTTTTTGTCTGGAAGGAGAAAAGTGCTTTTCTTGCCTTCACCTAAACCCTTGTCATTGTGTTAACATTTACAGGCCATAACACTAAATATATGTTCACACAGCAATAATCCACAACGCTTGCTTCAAGGTTAAAGATTACTTTAAGGCTAAAGATGGTATAATTTCATCTAGACATAAGCTGTATATAGGTGGATTTGCCAAAACACTACAATATATATTATGGTTTCCAACATGACGTTGCCAGTAACTAGTAATACCAAGTGACTGACTGGCTGAGATATGGGTTGTGGTATAAGGACGGGAAACATGATCTTGGAGACATATGAAAAGCATTTCAGGACAAAATTTTACAAAGAAAGGAAAATTACATAAGGCAGAAGCTGACATGTACAAGTGAAACCAGGGTGAAATTATCATATTTAGATCCAAGACTTCTAAATTTCAAGCAGATTTATGCTCTGAAGATGCCAACATCTCTGACTAAGTGCTGAGCACAGTGTTTCTATCAGGCGAGTTCACAGCATACATGATGATCACCTTGGAGCACAGAAAGTCCCAAACAATTTACAGGAGCGCAGGGTTTGATGCTTCAGTTCCCGGTAGCACTATGCAATACAGTAGGGTGAAAATGGTTCACACACTTGTCATGGTGTAGTCTGGCATCTGTAGCTACAAAATATTCCCCATTTTCAGAGTCACACCTAAGTAGTTTCATTAACAGATCTATATAGCCCGTAGATATATTGAGCTAAAGTAACATTTTCTTCATAGCCTTTTTCTTCAGCAAGATCGAAGTATAAACCACCCATCTTGTCATTCTGCTTTGGGTAGAAGGAGCAAGCACTCCCTGTGATCTCTCTGGTTCTTACTCAAGCCTTTTTGCTACAGGTTTTATTTCACACAGGCATGTCCGATCAGGACTGGTGGGAACTTCTGGTCCTGAAAGGTGCATCAGTGGCAAAAAATCAACAAAACTCAAGTTCTGCTCTAGGCATAACACATTTTAAATCACTTCGCCTTTAAATTTTGAACTGGGTTATTTACTGCGATTTAGACAATCAATATGATAGAAGAGACACAGTGTTCACACTGTTCAAACTGTTATTTTGTTTTCTTTTTCTATACTGCCTATCTAGATGAAGTTGTTCATTATAAAGTTCACTGGGGCTCTAATGTAGCTCCCTAATGTGGTCACATTTCATTGAAATTACATCTTGAGACTTTGCCTTAGAAATAGCTATTTCCACTAGCTGTTTAGACTACCTAAGTATACTTCTTGATCTGAGTTACCCTTGTGTTCATGTAGCTAATCTTCTGTCTTTGGACAGCAGAGAAAAACAGTAATCAAAATACAAGAGGAAACAAAACATTTTTTTTTTCTCAAGTTAGTTTACATTTTGATTTCTCCTAGAAAAAAAATGATTCATAAAAGAATATTTGCAATTCTGACCATAGTCAGAATTTGAAATATTGATGTACCTTTCTTTGTCAAAGATGTATTATGGTATAGATAAACACATTGCATTCTTACCTAAGACAGCAGGGGGTTATAATATAAAACCCAATTAAAAACTCATGGATATTATAAAGTATCCAAGAAATTGTAGAAATATGGCTCACATAATTGTGAAAAAATTGAGTGATACTTGTAGAGGTCCATGCTAGGTTTTGCTTTAAAACGTGATAGGATATTTGGAAAGTTTAGAAAGGGACATGAATAGGAAAATCCCGAGAAGAGAAAACTATTCATGCCATCTGATGATTTCAGCCAGAACAAATTATGACTTAAAGGAGAGAGAAAAGGGAATGTCTTACTGAGAACGGAGGAGTAAAAAACTCACCCACACCCTTTCTTTTTAAAACAATAGCTCAACAGCTATGACTATTTGACAAGTTAACCCCTGCAGGCAGCAGGAAGTATAGAGATTATGCAATTCTTCAGCTATGTCCCATTTTAAAATATGTCCATAAACACAGTTTGTGTATAGAGTCCACTACAGGCCACATTTTCAACCTTATCGGTAATTACTTTACCCTGCTACGCTCAATACCTTACTCACACTGTTTTCCCTCAGCTTTTTTTTTTTTTTCTTCTTCTGGAGGAAAAGGGCATATTTCAAGGATTTGGCTTCCCTTAAGAGAAGCAATTGGAAGAGGTTTAGTGGCCCCAGAGCATGGCTATGAAAGAAGGCTGAAAACTGGGCTAAAGAGAGTCGATATGGAATGGAAACTTATGCTGAAGAGCTGTCTCCTTCTTGGTACGACCCGAGCAACAGCAGCCGGCCTGCAGCGTTTTCCAGCTGAGAAGGAACTGCTAGTGAGTGGCGGGAAGGGCAGATGGATCCGTACAGGCTCCTCCTTGGCTTTTCATGGACCAGAAAAGCCCAGAATACGGGGCTTGCTTTTTGCTGAGCTTCTGTTTTCTTTGTGTCTGTCATTTTCTGTTCTTTTCAAAGTCATCTTGGAATAGGAAAAGAAGCTACCTTAAAACCATATTGCCCCCTGCATTTATATTCTAGTATTGCTTTGAGCACAGAGATGGAATAAAGAAGGCTCTGGCTCTTATGTTTTTGTGTCTGCAACTTCCTTGCTCTTTTATATATATATATCGGATTATTGTGATCTGTTCAGCTAGGATCCCCTTTTATGGAGGCATTCATTAACCTAGGAACATCTTTTAAGACCTTTTAAGATGGTAGTTTCTCAGTAATGGCTACTGACTACTTTCCAAATCACTTTTGTAGCTTTTCTTTGCCATTCCACCATGACAATTTTGTAGTAGTTTTTAAAGTTCTTTTGAAAGTGCATCCATATAGCAGCTATTCCATTATCCTTTCTCTCTGGTATAGTCTTAAAATTAATTTTAAAGAGAGTGGAGTCTTCACAAATTTACTTTACTGTAATTTTTCATATACTTTCTCAGAAAAGAACAGTTGAGGATAAATTCACTGCAACAGATCTGTGCAATGCCATGTTTATAGAGCCCTTTCTCAGGGCAGAACAATATGTTATAGCTTTAGCCGCAAAGTGCAATCTAAAAATAGTTCTGCTTTGCTCTAAAGCTGCTTGTGGATTGATTATTTTTCTCCTTCAGAGGTGCTTTAAGCAATTAAAGAGCAGGATGAGTTCAAGAAAGGGAAATGTGACTGGATCAGATGGAGCTATCTTTACTCCGTGAGCTTCCAGGGTTCTTGTAAGAGTTAGTTTTAGCTTTGGAATAAATCACTTATCACTTGCATATTTCAATAAGACTTTACTTTTGGCAACAACAAATGCTGAAGTTTTAATGAGGAGTGGAAAAGAAAAACAGCCTGACTGTCAGGTAATCTTTTCTCTCCAAAAAGAAGCTGCAAGTGTTTAATGCAGTGTTCATTTTCTTTGGCACTGCAAATAAAGCGCGTCTCGCTCCAGCGCTACTGTTCGCAGCCAAGGAACACTCATCTCAGAAAATACCTTTAGCTGATGAAGCTGCTACCCCCACTGCATGCAAGGTGCCAATCCGCAGGAGGCAGGAGGCAGGAGGCGAGGGGCCGGCTGCTGGTGGAGCTGCTGGGTGTTCGGACAAGGGACAGGGCTCCTGGCTCTGCGTCTCTCACTAAGAAGCTCATTTCTAAAGATGCTTTGGGCTTCTTGCAGCATTCCTCACCTACAATATGTTCTTCCCACAAAGCAGGGGTTTTAACTCTGGTTAGCCCCTTCCCCAAATAGCTTTGCAGGAGCTTTTTGAGTTGCCCCTGCTCCCTCCCTGTATGCCAATCAAGGAGCATGGCAGTGGCTCAGCCGGCTTGCAGCCAGGCATTGGCACCAAGTCAGAATGTAATTACCTGTGAGCACCCTGGATTAAGAGCAATAGAAAGCTGGCAGTGGGATGAAGAACACTTTTGAAAATGGGATTCTTAAAAAATAAATTTCAAAATGGAGCAATAGCACAACCTGCACAGGGGATCCTGTGTTGCAGTTTTAATACCGAATAGATAAAAGAATTAAAAAATAAAACACGGCCCATGATTTAAGCTTCTTTTTAAAGGTGTTCACAATTTAAACTTCTAGTGTTTCTCAAGTTCTCCGAAAGGCAGCCCTTACTCAAGTGCTGAAGTTGAGCTGTAGTTTCTGGCAGCTGGCTAGAAAGGATCTGGGATGGCTGACATGTTTGAAAATGAGCAAAACTCACATCAGCTGCAAGCTGCTGTGAAAGTGAACAACTAGGAGGTAACGAAAAGTGCTTTCATGTAAAATGTCATCATCTTGAAGCTGAACTGGGCAGCACAAAGTTGCCAACAGTACCCTTTGAGGCTGCCTGCAGACTCAGGCAGGTAATACCATATCACTCAGATTCTGTTTTGGGGAATTTTTTTCACAGCCAGTGCAAGTGCAAGCATGATTATATTATATCTATGGATTGTGAAATAATTCTGCAATAATTCTTGGTGATGGATACGAAGGTGGTAATAAGCCAGGGCATACGCACAAGCTCGTGCTTTTATCATCAGCCACGACTGATGTTTGTGACAGACAAAACAGCTATGCTTAAACAGGGGACAGGGAATTGCCACCACACTTGTGGGTCAGGAAGCCCCTTGTGGCTTTCTCCTGAGGAGAGAAAATGACTTAGAGTGCCCTCGCCCTTCTCCCACTTCTGCAGAAAATGGGTCAGATGAAGTACATTTAGCTCCCCGGTTTGGACAACCCAAGGGTTAGCTGAATAAGGCGAATAAATCTGAGTCATTCTCCTCAGTGCCTATAATTCTCACCATTGCATCTAACTGCTGAATTGTACTCAGGGATTTAATAATTCTATGTGTCTGATTTATTATCCTGGCAGGAAGTCAAAGGAGGATGAGCAGCGGCAAAAATGCCCTTTAGTACTGGCATGGCTTACAACGATGCTTTCAACACTCACGCTGCAAACCCAGTTTTCCCCTCTGAAGAATACCAGGGGTATTGGAGCAAGATGTTCCCAAATTAGTTGTAGTATTATGTAAAGAACAGAAGAATTTTAGTGGAGAACAAAATCTGCAGCTGTTTCAGTTGTCTCTTGAATGGGAGGTTATCTTGAGGGAAACTGGCAATGAGAATTATTAGCTCAATTGCAGTGCTTAGGGCTTGTTTTGTGAAAGGATTATATAAGATCTTCACTTTTTTTTTCTTTGCAGATGGATGAGATTATTAGGAAAGTACTGATAGAACTGAAAATCATCATGAATACCAAGACCAAAACCACTTTAAAAATGCGATGTTTTCTGATTTCCTTTACTTCTTATGTAGTAAAGAGGAAGAAATTAATTTTTAAAATATTAACTTTTGTGCGTGATGATGGGAATTTTGAACTTCTCTATGTTTAAGAAAGGACTTTCACTGACCAATTTAGGCTATGCAAATTAGACAAAATAAATTGCTTGTGTAAACCTCACACACGGACATGCTTCGGGGCACCTCCCTTGTTGAGTTAAATGCCAATTTCTGCATGTAGAACAGATGTTTTTTGATAGACCAATCAGAAAAAAATGAGGGTTTTCTGCCCTTTCTGTCCATTTCCGCTTCCAGGTGTCACTTCTGCACTTGTGATATTAGTGCAAGGGGATATTACCAAGTATCTTCTATTTTTTTTTTTTTTTTTTGCGGGACCTATTTTTTTTCTAAACTGTTTCCTGGCAGACCTGTGCATTTCTCCAGGCGCCGAACTTTCGCTTGTTCTCTCCCTGCTCATGATATCACATTTTCTGTGAAATAAAGAATGACTACATGAAAACCACTCATAATTCCAAGGAGACTGGCCAAAAGCTGTGTAAAACTTGATGATTTTTATCACTTTCTCTGCTTCATCCTGACAGCATTATTTGAATTTTGTGAAGCCATTTCTAATAAAGTTGTGAGTGGCAGAGCAAGCACTGAGGTTCCTTCTGTCCTGTGAGCCTGCGGTCCCAGCAAATCGGGGCTGCTCAGGGAGAATTTTAGCCCAGTGCAGTCCCCTGCCTTCGTCTGCTTTGCTGCTCACCATCAAACAGAGAAGTTCAAAGCCAACTGTTGATGGTGGGCTTGTTTTCCCTACTCAATGAATGTCAGATAACATAAAATTGTAAAAATAACGTAAAAGAGAATCTGTCAGCATAAATATATTACCAGTCACGGTGGTTTACAACTTGAGAAGGAGCCTGTGGTAGCTTTTGAGATCACACGGTAGGTTTTTGCCTCTTTTCTCCCCCACCCTTCCAATAACAATGATGTAATACTTTAAATTAAGCGGTAATAATGTATGAAGCTGCGGTTATCATAAAATATTTATACCCCTGGAGTGTTATAAACACACAGTGGAGCCCTAATTAACCATAGGTAGCCTACAATTATCCCATGGTAATTACCCTAATTGGAATTGGCTCATTTTGGGGAATAGAATAGAATTTGTTTTCTGTTTAGTACTGAAAAATAGAGTCGGCAATTAACTAAGAGCAGCAGCCGCTTCATCTGACTTAAAAAATTAAATTACCCTTTTAGAGCCTGTCATTGTTCCCACAATCTGAACAGTTTTTCAAACAAAAACAATAATCTCAGATACAATTTCCAAAGCAGGCTTACTTTCCTAGCTCTGTCTCCGGGTTAGTCTTAACAAAGGATTGGTTGATTAATAACTTCAGTGTGCAGAGGCCCATAAAGAAAACAGAAGAGCCACCCAAAGCCCTCAGAGATACATAAATCATTTACTTGGGGAAACTACGCGAGGCGCTGTGGGAGCAGAAAGGGAGAGTGCGCACATTTTCCTTTGGTGTGGGGATTACTGAGCGCTGGAGAGGGGAGGCGTGGTGGAGCTGGGGAGGTGTGGTGTCTTCTCAAAGCCCTAGAGGAGCATCTCTAACTAGACCTCTCCTTCCCCAGCCTTCAGGAAGTCTTGCAAGTGGATTAAACGCAGATGTTGGGTTATTAGCAGGAGCATGATGATACCATGACAGGGCTGGAGTGGGCTAGTGGCACCCATCCCATAGCTGAGGGCACTGGGTAGTTGCTGGGGTGCTCGTCCCAGGCCTTGCTGGCGAGATGGTGTAACGGCCATGGGCAAGGGACAACGGTTAGGTCTGCACTAAAGCACAGAGTGTGACCAGTGTACGGGAGGGTGAAAATCCTGGCTGCATATCCTAGTGTCGCCAAATGTAGGAGGCTGTCAGGCATGTTTATGCCCAGCAAATAAAGCCTGAGAGTCTGCCCTGAAATGGGGCTGGCCTGGGAGTGCACTTCAGGAATAGCTACCTGCCCTCCAATATTGTTTTAAGGCAAAGAACATATAGGATCTCTGGACTACACCGATCCCTGCTGGGATGCTGACCAATAGCAGGGTCAGACAAGCTATTCAGCTGCTGCTGAACTGAATAAAGGTGTCGCTGTCCCTAGATGCCCCCAAGCCTGTCCCTGCTGGGCCATCCCTTCCTTGCCACTGAATCCCGATTCCTTAGACCTACCAGCATGATTAATCGATCATTGCTACAAGTAGCCCAATTATAAAAGACCTGTTACTGGAGAATTTAAAGGAGATCATTTTGACCCAACAGGGTTAGGGAGTAATGACATGTTATCTGAGAAGGTGGCAATTTTCAGCTGGGGTCAGAATTGAGCTGCTTAGAGAGGGTAGCATACTGAGAGTATGGGGGAAGGAAAAATCACTTTACATGGGACTGGTACTGGTAGAACAGAACCTGTAATTGCAGCCTGAGTACTGAAGGCAGAATGTTGCTGCTGTAAGGAATCTCCTCTTTTTAATTTTGTTTTTCGATCAGTTCATAAATTGCATTAAAAAATTAAAAGGAAATGCAGGGTGTTACAATATCCTTTCACGAGAACATATCTTCTAAGCCATAAATTAATGATTTGTTTTCTCCATCTGCTTTGCTTGATGCAAGCAGTTTGCTTTTGCTGTAAGTGGAAGTATATCCACTGAAATATGTTGGGGAAATGGGAAAAGACAAGAAGAAAACATATGAATAGCCTATGGCAGTCTGAACACTGCTACAAACAGAAGGAAAGTGCACAAAAGGAGATATGACTTTCAGAAGAAACACATCTGATATGTTATTATTGTTCATATCTTATATTACAACATACTCTCAGCTGGTAAATATATAACTCTTCTCAACAGTTCATGAAAACTCACTTCTGTTTGTCTTTCCTCCTAAAAGCATGCCTTGTGTACCTTTCTATTATATCTGTGACTTTGATTGTTGTTGGTTTTTCTGACCATTTTTTCCAGTAACAACTATTTTTACTTTTTTCCAGTAATTGCACTAGTTTGCACCTCCGACGGTGAAACTGATATTGACATTAATGGAACAGATTAACTGTGGAAAAGGAAAACAGGAAGAAACTGGAGATATGCCTGACCAATATTGCTACAACACTTCTGAAAGGAAACACATCTTTATTCCTTTGAGAGAGTGAACCAGGTGGCTTTTAGACTGCAAGTAAGTCCTGTTCATGTAGCCATAAAGACTTTTTGCTGTCATATAGAAACCAAATCTAAGCCACTTTTTTTTCCTCTGTTTCTGAAATATCTTGAAGTTAACAGAACATCAGTTGTTAAGAGGTAGCTATTCGCCAGTAGTAATGCCTGGGTGGGAAGGGGTAGGAAGGTATTACTGCTGCCCAGGGAGTCCACCAGGGCTTCCTACATCTGTTTTTTGTCTTTCTGAGGACCTCAGGTTCAGCAGAAGGGGATGGTCTAATCAGGAGAATTAGCCTTGACCCTTAGCATGACCACGAGTTTTGCTTCTTGTCCAGCTTCTAAGGTATTTTGTGACTTCAGTGTTTTAGGATGAGGGATGTTGGGAAAAGAGACTATTCCAAAGAACTTTTTTTTTTTTTTTTTTTTTTCCTGTTAAGATCTCAGTAGGAAAATAACTAAGGCAAGACCCTGGGGGAGTACTTCTAACTGGAGAAAGAACATGAAAAGACAAATCTTTGTGAAAAGACCAGTCATAGAAAGTATTGAAAAATGATGTGTTTCCTTCACAGAAATCTTGAAAAAAATGGGTTAAAAAAATGTGCATGTCAAATTTACCTTCTCACTCTTCTGCCTTGGTCTACCTACCTCTGTTACGACTCCTCTTACTGTCTTTTACCTAAAGCAAGCAGTTACTTTCCACAAGAGTTTTGCTGTCAGCCTCTTCTCATGGTCCCAAGTGCCTTCCAGTAGATCTCAGGGTAGTGTCATTGGCACCTGACATCCTCTCCAGGCTCCTCAAAGGAGACCCAGCCTGGTAGCTTCCTTGCCAAGGAGACCTGCTCAGGGTTCTTTCAAATCTATCCTCCTCTATTGTGTTGTCCAAGACATTTATGTTTGTATGAAGGAGCTGGTTCACTTAGTGACTCTCTATTTTTAAGCTTGTGCTAACAGCCCTTAGGAATTTGAGGTCAAGGTGGAGATGAAAGGACATCTCACAAGGGCAAAGTCTGCACAGCCTAAATGGAGTTGGTTTCTGGACAGTGATCCCACAGAGATTGTGAACATGAAGCCTGTAAGCTGTACACATTGTCACAGGAGCTTAAACTCATTTGATTAATACTTTTTCTGTCTGCTTTTTGTGAGATACCCAAAATATTTTAGGTTGGAGAGACATCAACTGCATTTTATGAGCTTGTTCCCCTTCAGTGTCGAATAAATGATATAAAGCAATATAATTCCAAAAAGGTTAAACCAAACACATTGTAGGAACTTCTACACAACAAACAGGATTAGACAAAATGTCTAGGTGAATGTAACTTTCTTCTTGATTATATAGTAC
>JAWLRI010000912.1:2282873-2328365 GCA_034781795.1 Crypturellus tataupa | reverse complement strand
AACACATAATGATTTTTACTCACTCAAGATTCTAATTTCTGTAAAGGTAAATGGAAATATTTTATCTTAATCAAAGCCTTGTTTATTCCCATTTCATTTCTTCCCATGCTGTAAACATGCTCAATTAAAAAACTTAGCTCCCTTATTAAAGTCTCTGATATCACCTGGGAAATCCACCCATTCAGAGACTGCAACACAGCAACATTTTAGCCATAGCTGAAACCTAAGGACTGATGACACTACAAAAGCTAAAATGTTTTAGAGTTATCAATCAGGCTGCTTAATGGTGTGTTTACTTCTTCCTAAAGCAGAGTTCACTCACTGTCCGTACAAATACATAGAATAATAGTTAACACTAGTCAGGTAGCTGCTTTTGTGCAAAAATAAATACCTTGTTCCCTTCCTTCTCCCCTGAGATACTGTCAATAATAGTCTATCCTCCTCTGACAGGTCTGTGCTTCAGTATATGGTGATTCCTTGGCAAATCTGTCATTGGTGCCCTATGGGCTGGATCTCTGACCCAGTGGCATGGATTTCTAGCCATATAAGCCAAGAAGGGGAAGAGTAATCACCAAGTTGTAGAAAAGTAGGTTGGAAGGGACCCAATGTTGGGTGGTCACCCAGCCCACATTTCCACTCACAGCAAGGGTGACGCCAGCCCTGGATCAGCTCCCCTGGGACTCTTGTCTAGCTTAGCCTTGAGCAACCCAAAGGACATGTTTGCACCCCCTTTCTGGGCAGCCCGACCCAGTACTGCACTATCCTTCTAGCAAATCCTAATATCCAACTTGATTTTCCTAACAACATATTGTAGCTGTTGCTCTTGGTTATAGTATCTGCCTTAGTACTGACTAACAGGGATTTGCTCCATCACCTCTGTAACTGACCTTCAAGCAAGCTCTTATTATAGAGTCCTGTAGCCTTCTCTTTTCCAGATCAGACTACTGCTCCCAAGCAAGGGGAAAGCAGTGAAGTCACTTCAGCAGCCATGAGATGATGGAAGCTGGGTCCAGAGAAAGGCTGGAAGGGATGTCATGCAACTGGGACTCAGCTTTGGAGAGCAAAAAATCAGGGACTGCCAGACAGAAGCCTCTGGGGAGCTGCTGTGAAGGGAAGGGTGCCCAGGAGATCTGGCTGGTTTCTGAAGGAAATTACAGCAGACCACACCTCAGCATCCCAGGTGTTTCTTCCCTGTGCTTTTCCCCCTTGTGATATTGAGCCAGAGCCTCACTGTTTCACTTCCAGTTTCATACCGAAGCTTAGCATAGAGCATGACTCCTTCCTCTCATCAGCTTGTACTCATCCATGGCCTTGTTCCAATCCTACCATGTCTCTGTGATCACAGTCCTGCTGTAGCCCTATGACTGTGCCTGGACTTGCAGGTCCTCCCATTGCCCAGGCTCTGGGCATAAGCTCTGTGCAAGCCTCAGAGGAAAGCCTCCTGCTGTGCCTGCTGGAGGGACTTTCCTCCAGGGGCATTCTTCCTTGCATACCTCCTCATTACAGTTCTTCTTTCATCTCTTGGACTTCAGTCCCTACCCCCCAGCAAACTTGGTTTGAAGATCTCCTCAGCAGTTCAGCAGACCTGGTCACGAAGTTGCTCTTCCCTCTCTTGGTCTGCTGAGTCCCCTCTCTCCTAACTAGTATTTGTTCATACTAAGACAAAGCAAAGTCATTAAGGAAGCTGAATGCTGCCAGTGACCGCAGCTGTGCAGTCAGGCATTGCTAGATGTCTGCTCGATGCTGGGTCTCCTTCCTGAAATACAAGGTTTAATGAAAATACCATGTGGGCCCCTAATCACCTCACTCTTCCTTCTGAGGCTTTGTGTTTAATCTGATCAGGGTTTCCTGTGGCTGTATTATTTGTGCCCAGTGGCTGAGCAGCAAAGAGAGGCAGACAGACACCTGGCTGAACCTAAGCAGTCTCTCTGCAGTGTCATGGGTCTGGGCTCCAGGCAAGCAGCAAACCTCCTCGGATGATAGGTCTGGCTAGCACAAGGGTACTTCTGTTCCTTGCAGAAGGGACTTACCTCTCATTAAAGGTCAAATCACTACAGCTCTTAATATCTTTAATATCTTTATTGATGATCTGGATGAGGTGATTGACTGCATCCTCAGCAAATTTGCAGACACCAAGCTAGGAGGAAGAGTAGATCTGCTTGAGAAGCCTCTACAGGCGGATCTGAACAGACTGGATCGATGGGCTGAGACTAACTGCATGAGGTTCAACAAGGCCAAGTGCTGGCTCCGGCTCTTCGGTCACAACAGCCCCATGCAGCACTATAGGCTTGGAACAGAGTGCCTGGAGAGCTGCATGGCAGAAGATGTGGGGATGCTGGTTGACAGGCAGCTGAACATGATCCAGCTCTGTGCCCAGGTGGCCAAGAAGGCCAATGGCCTCTGGACTTGTGTCAGGAAAAGTGTAGCCAGCAGGACCAGGGAAGAGATCATTCCCCTGTACTCAGTGCTAGTGAGGCTGCACCTCAAATCCTGTATTCAGTTACTACAAGGGACATTGAGGTGCTGGAGCTTGTCCAAAGAAGGGCAAGGAAACTGGTGAAGGGGCTGGAGCAGAGAACTTATGAAGAGCGGCTGAGGGAGCTGGGGTTATTTAGTCTGGAGAAGAGGAAGCTCAGGGAAGACCTTATTGCTCTCTCCAACCACCTGAAAGGAGGCTGTAGTGAGGTGGGAGTTGGTCTCTTCTGCAGAATAACTGCAGACAGAACAAGAGGAAATAGCCTCAAGTTGCCCCAGGGGAGGTTCAGGTTAGATATTAGAAAAAAATTCTACACAGGAAGAGTAGTCAAGCATTGGAACGGGCTGCTCAAGGAAGTGGTGGAGTCTCTGTCCCTGGCAGTGTTCAAGAAATGGGTAGATGAGGCGCTTAGGAACAGGATTTAACAGGCATGGTGTTGAAGGTCTTATGATTGGACTCGATGATCTTGAAGATTCAAACCATAGTGATTCTATGATTCTAAACTCAGCTTCTCAGAGTGTTGGTTTTAATCTGAAGATGGACATGTCCAGTCCTGAGCCTTCCCCCAAAAGGGCTTGTTCCTCTTCTATTACAGGAGCTCCTTTTCTACTGCAGGAGGTGAGGATGGAGCTTTCTACCTCCTGACTGGAGTCATGAGTTTCCAGATTTCCCCATCCATGGAGTCTGTGTCCTTTATTCCCTTAGTATACCGGCCTTCTCTCCCTTTGTCCTCTGGGAGGTAGAAAATCAGACACGAGACTACTCTGCCTGCCGTTAGGGTCCCTTGTCTGACTACCCCTAAAACCGAGCAGCTTACCTTGTGAGCCTCAGGTCTGCTGCATGTTGCTTCTCCTTTATTGTTGACCGAAAAAAAAAACCCAGAGAACTTGACATTTCCTCCCTTTGTAAAATTTCTGCCCATCTACTTTTCTGTAGGCTAAAGGAAAGAAGCAGATGTATGCTTAAAAAGGTCCCTTCTTCCCACGCAGGTAGATAGCAGGAATTAGACTAGAGGAAATACTCCTCAGAACAGTACTAGACACAGTGAATTCTGTAAGCACAATCTAAGCTAAGATGAGTTTGCAAAATGAGCATCATGAAAATTAATATGGTCTCTTCTCCAATAGATCTTAAGGCAGTTAACTGGAAAGTTACTTTCTTAGGTTTTCAGATGTGGACACTTGTCCACCATTTCTAGCAGGCAGGACTAGCTATAGTTATACAGGAGACTGAAAAACTGATAAAACATTGGAGAAGGGGATTTTGGTAGGAGTGTTTAATACTTCTAAAGAATGTCCTTTGTGAGGGGTTTATTTTAGGAAATGAGATTTCTGTTTTATAAATGTCAGAAGACATTATTACAAAAAGCAGAACTACGTATAGCAACTTCAGAGGCACTTTGACTAATTCAAAATTGTATGGGGAGAAGCATCTTGTCCTTACTTTTGCTAATATGCAGTTGGGTCAGTCTCTTTAGGACTTTCTGATCCCAAATGCAGCATGTTCTGTAACCACCCAAAGGTTCATAATATTTAAATCAATAACATGGTGGTACATGTGGAAACTAATGATACTATGGTGGTCTGAGAAAGTCCTGCTCAGTGTGCATGTCTCTCCTTCTGGAAATGTGGGGATGGATAGGTCACAGTATGCCTGCATTGCAAGACAGAGAAACTGAGAAGCAGAGAAACTGGTGTCCTGACAAAGCAAGCACGCATTTCTGAATCATACAGTGCAGCATCAACGTGGAAACCACAAGCTCAAGCCTCAATAGCACCAGTGCTTTAATATCTTATTCTATCCATATGACTTCTCATACCTGTATACTTCTCAAGCACATCCTTGAGCTAACACAGGGGCAACCAACAGGGACAGAGCTTGCATTGCTTATAAACTCAGGCTAAACCTTGCCATTATGCTTTATTGCACTGTAGAGACATATATTATTTCTTTTTTTGTATGTGTATCTCTGACAGCATTTGTTAAAATGCTTATCCCTGTCTCCTAGTGATTTTTAGCAACTTTGCATCGTAGTTTAAAGTCAGAATATTGGGAAAAAAAAGAAACCTTAATAGGCAGGTAGGTATTTACTATTTATCAGCCTTTATCAGTCTTTTCCTATGAGCTCTTTGCAACTGCCCTAGGTATATATTGAAGTTTTTCTTTGCTTGTTTCTCAAAATACATATGCTAAGCCAAACCAACCCACTAATATGCTCCAGCTGATCACTGTGTCTCAAGTATGACTGACTATCTTTACAGTTATATCAAATGTTTGCTAAAATCTCCTCACTTATTTTCTGAAAAATGTCTCCACTCAGGACTGTTCAAAACAGAGTTGACCATACAGTCAAATGCACAGTCAATTGTTGTCTCTAGAAACTTTCCAATTCGATAGGCATAAGGACCTTAGAAAATGGATAATGATCTATTTACAATTCTGTGCAGCCTCTTTAAAAGTATTGATTCTGCATTTCCCTCAATAGACAATTAAGAACAATTTCAGAAGCATATTCTGACATGGTAAATCTAGCAATTCAGACAAAAGTTATGAAGATACAAACATATTTCTTCATGGAGAAACATATCATGTTCAGTACTCTTCCTCATTTTGCAAAAACAGTTTCCATGCAACTTAAAAGTTTTGACATCTGAAATACTTATATCAAAAGAGAACTGTTTCAAATTTCTGCCAGTGCTGTGCTTGAAGTATATTTAGAGAGTTTGTCAAGTGTGCCTGTTTACGGCTGTGCTGGGCTGACTGTCACGGATGTGGAAGCAGGATAAGTTTTGGGTGAAAGACTATGTGGGTCCTTGAATGATGTAAGTGGATGACAAATTGAGTGGGATTCAAATATTAGATATTGGCAGTCTAGACAAGTAAATCTCACTGAGACCTTTCTCAGGCAATAGACGCTCTGTGATTCACAGAGAAGATTGTAAAGCACCTAGAAGCATCTAGGGTTGTGTGGATGGACAACGGCATTTCATCAGATGAGCCCTAGCCTTGGGAACCATGGAAACCTAAATCACAGAAAGACTTTGTTTGGTCTTGTATTTGCTACTCTTATAGTTGGGAAGGAAAGCTACATAGAAGGTACATTATACTTATTTTAAGTGGATGAATCTGTGCTTGAAGGATGTCAGTCATTAATTAAGTACCCAAATTACAAAATGAATAATGTTTGTTGCTCAAAGGACTGCAATTTCAACAAAGAAAAAGTGGTCTATGGATTAGGAGGAGAATTAGGGAGGCTTTCAGCTCTTAGCTCACTTTTTTTTTTTTTCAGCTCCTGAGTCTAGTTGGAGGCCTGTGGCCATTGGTATCCCACAGAGGTCAGTACTGGGCCCGGTGCTCTTCAACTTGCTCATCCATGACTTGGATGAGGGCACAGGGTGCACCCTGAGCAAATTTGCAGATGACACCAAACTGGGAGGAGGGACTGACTCCCAAGGGCTGTGTTGGCGTTCAGAGGGACCTAGACGGGATGGAGACTTGGGCATAGAGGAACCTCATGAGGTTCAACAAGGCCAAGTGCAGGGTCCTGCACCTGGGGAGGAATAACTCCAAGCTCCAGTACAGATTAGAGGTTGATTAGAGGAGCTGGAAAGCAGCTTCGCAGAGAGGGATTTGGGAATCCTGGCTGACAACAAGTTAACCATGAGGCAGCAGTGTGCCCCCGTGGCCAAGAAGGCCAATGGGATCCTGGCTGCATCATGAGGAGTGTTGCCAGCAGGTCGAGGGAGGGGATCCTGCCCCTCTGCTCAACTCTGGTGAGGCTGCACCTGGAGTACTGGGTGCAGTTTTGGGCTCCCCAGGACAAGAGGGACATTGAGCTTCTATAGAGGATCCACCATAGAGCCACAAAGATGATTAAGGGATTCAAACATCTATCGTATGCGGAAAGACTAAGAGAGCTGGGCCTGTTTAGTCTGGAGAAGACTGAGAGGAGATCTGATCAATATGTTCAAGTACCTGAGGGGTGATTGTAGGGAGAATGGGGCCAAACTCTTCTCTGTGGTATCCAGTGACAGGACGAGGAATAACAGGTGTAAGTTGAAACATAGGAAGTTTAATCTCCATGTGAGGAAGAACTTCTTTCCTGTGAAGGTGCCAGAGCTCTGGCACAGGCTGCCCAGAGAGGTGTGGAGTCTCCTTCTCTGGAGATCTTCCAAACCCGCCTGGATGCCACCCTCTGCCATGTGCTCTAGGTGTCCCTGCTGGAGAAGGGGGGCTGGACTAGGTGATCGCTAGAGGTCCCTTCCAACCTTAACCCTTCTGTGATTCTGTTCCGTTATGTCACAGACCATTAGGAAAGCTTGACAGCTGATAGGAGCTGCAAAAGCACATAGGGATCAATGTGCTTGGTTAATTTTGGTCTTCTGTTTCCTTTTTGTTTTCTAGAACTGTGGGGTGTCAAATCTCTTTATCAACCCCTCATCCTCACTACTGGGTCCAGTGAAGTCCCTGTGTGAGACTGACCACTAGAGTCTAAAGGGAAGTAACCCATGCAGGCTCGGTGTAGGGCGACACATGCTGCATTACATGTCAACTATTCAGGATAGGTGTGGAAAACTGCAGGGATTGCCTTGGCACTGAGGGTGCAAAAGCATGATGTCAGGGCATGCTCTGTCTTGTCCCAGACAGGGATCCAGAGCTTTTGGCTCGTTTGTGCTGAGCACATTAGTCTCTAAGCAGTTAGTTACTCAGACCCAAAACTCCTCATGGAGTAAATGTGAGGCCAGTTACTGTATTTCTTTTCTTTTTTTCTTTTTTTTTTAATAAAATTTCTTTTTTTTTCTTCGTTTATCAGCAAAACAGGAGATAATTTCATCTTATTATAATTGCTGCATTTATTTTTAAGATGGGAGGCTGTTTGTTAAAAGCTGTAATCTTTAATACGTAACATCCTGATTATAGCGGCCCTGGAAAATTAACAAGTATTCAAATAAACTCCAAATGAAGAGGCTGCGAGGCCACCATTTCTGCATGAGTCATTACTGTGAAGGACGAAGAACACAGCAGAGCTGCATTAATCACTTGGTTCTACTACAGTAAGAAAAGGACTCGTGGTACTTTATTTACCACATAGCATGTGCAGAATTAGCTGATAATCTCAAAAAAGCTCTAGGGATGCTGGTGACAACAGAACATCCCACTTCAACTTCTAAGTAATTTGCAGGGGTTTCTTTAGTTTCATTTTGTTTTAGATTCTGCACTCGGAGGGATAATAATGTACAAAAATATTTCATATTTCTGCTTTTCTGCTGAAAAACACAGCTTCATTTCCTGTTTAGTGGCTTCTTCCTCCCATACAAATTAGGTATGGAAAAACCTCACATAAGTTTGAAAAGGTAATTTCATTAGTAGTGACCTAGAGAGAAGAAAAAAACTATGAAAAAATTGAAGATACATTTTTAGAGCAAATTTATCAATAAGGTGTCTTGAAGATGCTCTTAAAAGACTCATATGGTATTAGTTTAGTGCTCTTGCCACATGAAGCTACACAATTAGAAGAGAAGAGAAATGTGGATGAAGTAAAACTATGTGGTTGCTTAAGCTCTCCAAAGAATACCTGGGATCACACACACACCAGAAGCAGCCAGCCATGTGAGTGGAGGAACCGATCAGAAGGGATACTAGAAGATGAACTGTTTCTGGTTATAGGCAGTCTGGGTGACTTTGATGTTTTTACTGTTTTCAGGAATGACCAATTTACGGTTGATGAACCAATCTCTGCAACTGGGTTGTGGGCATCAGCCTGTTTAAAAACAGACTTGTTACAAAAGTTCTCTGATGGGAAATTTGGTCAGGATCTGGAGCAAAACATGTGACAGGAAGCTGCTGATAGACATAGGTGTTATAAATTATCATTCAAGGATCGTACCTGGCCAGAGTAAACTTACTGCTGATAGTCATGCATTTACAAGGATATCAGAGGAAATGGTTAAAGCCTTTGGCTGTGCTGAGCAGAGGCTCATACTGCACAGTGCTCTTCAGAAGTGAGGCAGCAGGGAGTGAGGGAGAATATGTGATTGATACTAGAAAATCCAAAACACAGAAGAAGAGAGACTTGGTGGAGGCAGCAGTGAGGACTTCAAAGTTGGCATTAAAAAAACAACATATGGAGCTTCATATACGATGGCAAATAGCATAAGCTGAGACATGGGCTGGCATTTGGAAAAATTTTCATATAGTTTGATTATTATTGTTGTTTTTGGCTGAGGAGCTGTTTGAGAGCCTCTTCCGGGAGCCAGCTGGGACTGATTACTGTGCAGGCAGGGTATGTTCAGCAGTTTTGGGCAGGCAGACTCAAAGCACTGATGGAGCAGCCCTCTGCCAGGCTCCTGGCTTTGGAAGGTTTGCTGAATTTCCCATGACAGAAATCACTGGTCTCCCAAGCTGGAATAGTTTATGTTTAGTGTTTATAGATGTGTTTAGGGGAGACTGTCTTGGTAAGTCTGAAAACGCCATCTGAACTTTCTGCACATCAACTGAAGGAGAGCAGATCAGAGAGCATGTTCTCGATAATGCAGCTCATAACTTCTCTCCTGGTGTTGTCAACAAGCTCCTCAGGCAGCATCAACATTAAGCATACAACAGGGCTGTAATGATGGAGGGATATTACAGTTATGAAGAAAATTGGCCTTACAGCTTCTAATGTGCTCTTATGTAAAAATAACATTTTTTCAGCTTGATCTGAAAACAAAAAAGTTGTAAATTTATTTGTAAACTTGCTTGTAAAAGATGCATTAAGTTTGTACATACTTTCAAATTCACAATTCTATACCTATATGCTAAAATATTACCATACCATTTGCCCAATGGGATTTATCCAGTGGGATATTGGTGGAATTGTTCTTATGCTTAGAGATCTACCTATCTTGTGTATTATGGTGTAACTATACAATAATGCATCGGTGGGCTGTGGGATTAGCTTGGTCCATAAAATTAAAAATGAATTCCTTTGACTCAGATTCAAAATGCAATAAAAAATTCAATTTGTCATCTTTTCTGTGTCAGCAAAAAATAGCAGAATTTTGACAGGCTTTCAGTTCCAGAGTGTTGGCCATTTCTTTGGAAATGTTGGAAAAATGTTATTGTCTTTTGCTTTCCTTTGCAGAGTAGTAATAATCATGATGAACTCCATCAGATTATAATTGCTCTTCTTTCTTTCTGACCTATATAGGAGGTCAGAATATAGGAGATATTACAACCTCTCTCAGTGCCCATGTTTCTCAGAAGGTCTCATTATTTAATGGTCAACAAAAACAGAGAGCATTATTCTCTTTTTGTGGTTAGCTTTCAAAGTTGCTTCAGTTATTTCACACCAAAAATCATACCTCCCAGTGATATAAACTAATCTAATAAACAGATTGTCTGTCTTTGCAAATTTTTTCTATCTATATAGAGGGTATCTTTAACCAACTCATGGGATCTAATACCTTTTATAATGTATTCCAAACGTATAGATACTTCATAACTCATAAAATCAGTTTTTAAAGCAGGTTAATGAAAAATAACACATCGTAGGGTGACCTTTTCATAGCACACAGAAGTTCAGAGGTATGTATGCACAATACAATTACCTTAGGACATGCATAGTTCTTCTGTCACTCTAAGAGCTGAGAGTTATTTATTTTGATCTGTTTTGATCTGATTTTCATATATGCAAGATTCATGTGGGGAGGCAAGCTTCTACATTAACAGAATTATTGACTCAAACTCTTACTCAAAGCACAAAATGATTTGGTAAAATTGACATCTCATTGTATTTCTGTCCTTTAATGCAACCTTCATTTTACCAGAAATGCAAACACTAAAATACTCTAGTGCCATGGTTTGTATGGGTCAACCAAACCCGAAGACTCTGAATTTTTCAAATCTGATTTCTCTATTCCTGTTTTCCTACAGAAGGATACAATATTTAGGTATTTCTGTAGATCTCAAGCTCATTTGCCATAGTGCCATTTTGACTTCTCTGTTCAGGTTGTTTCAACACTGTGAAGGAAGTCAGATATCAAGAAACCAAATACCCTTGACTTCTTCAAATATACTATATATATACATAATATATATATCTATATAGTATCTATATAGTATATATATATCTATATATATCTATAGATATATATATATCTATAGATATATCTCTCTCTATATATCTATCTAGTATATATATATTATGTATATATAGTATATAGTATATATATGTATATATATCTCTATAGTGTGTATATATATATATGTATACTATATACTATATATACACATTATATATATATATATACACACACACACAATCATTACTATTGACGTCCTACATGGTCACAGGGAAGCATTTATATTTTACCTTGTTTAGTCAAGGTGCAAATATATCTTAGCTAATGCACACAAGTGCAGAGGCAATTAATGTCACCAAAGAGTGCCCAAAAGATTTACATAAACTGTCATGTGAGCTTTAGTAAAGTCCAGATGTAACTGCTAAGGATGATAGAAATACCTGTCATTTTAGCTGTCAACACATTTTGGCAATTTTTTTCAGTTACCCTTTGGGTTCCCCTTGGCTTGGGTTCTTTGCCTGGTCTTGTCTTACTACCTTTCACAGGCAAAGTTAATGGCTGTGATCAATCCTTTCTATTCACTTCACATATTCATTCTGACTCAACTTTTTTTCTGACTCACATTTTGTTTCTATTTCCATAATCGTGAGTGTATGTGAAACATCTTTGGCTAATGCGAAATGGCACAGACATCAAAATGTGTTATTCATACCTACGTGAGTAATGCCCACTCACACTTTGGTACATGTGTATTGACTTGATAGCACCTTCATTTCCTGCTTCTTTCCATTTATTCAACCACTTGGTCATCGGGAACGTTTTTACACAGTCACAGGGATGATTCCCTTTTTGTTCTGATGAACCACCTCACTCCCCCCAGAACACTCTAGGGCTGCCTCTTTAGCCAAGTATTTTTTTTTTTGAAATTAGCGAAGTAAAGAGCATAATGGTGTAGGAATTCTGATTAGCAATTAAATATTACCGGGAACCAAATGATTCAGTCTTCCTATGGTTTGATGAAAACGTCTAGTGTCTTCCTTTTTGTGTTGTCTTCCCTATGGACAATAGCCCTCCAATGCGAGGTTTTCAGTTCTTAATGAACAAAAGCTCATGAAGGAACTCATCATATTTTGGGATTAAGAAGTTACACTTTTTGTATTTTTGTATTACTATTATTATTATTATTTGTATTTTTGGCCTTTGCCACCAACTAATCTTCCTGTAACTCATATGTGAAAAGCATTACAGGAGGTAAAAAAAAAGATGCCTGTGTCTGGAACAAATTAGTTAGGCTGCAGATCTGGTGCATCTTGAGGCACACACATTCTTTTAGTGATAATACATGCTACAGTAAATTGAAGTCAATAGGTGACCTGTAAGTGATGGAAATGCACAAAATATTGGGAGTTTTGAGTGAAAAATCTCTTATGCATACTTAGACTTATAGGTCTCTTCTTGAACCTTCTTTTTAATCTTCTGAGTAAGATATAACATGTGTGTGGACTTGTAAGGGGAAAGTTTGAGTATATTTTATGAAACTACTGAGTTATCCGCAAAATCCACACAACAAATAGAAAGTCCTGGATGAAAGAATGTACTTTGCTGTAACAGCAAGTACGAGCAGAGGAAGCTGGCAGAAGAGAGAGCCACAAAATAGTCATAGCATTATCTAAGTATGATATTAGGGTGATAAATGGATTATTTTTATTACTAGAATTTTATTACATATATAAAGAACCTGGAGATTTTTACTAAAACTGTGAATGTTTTATAGATAGACAAACTGACAAATGTGATCTTTTAGTCAGCTTCTGAGAGGCCACAGACTTGGCACTTGCTTTGGAATTGTACTGTTAATTCTTCTTGAAGCTCTTACTGGTGATCCAACAATCTGGCAATGTCTCTAATTCAAATACCTCATTTTAAGTGTAAACTACTCATCAGGTATTCCCTACACTCTGCAATGATGAGACACACACATTTACTTCATCATGTGCAGAAACCCTGGTCCTAACTGCAGGTGATGCTCAGGTGGGCACAAAGGCTTTTGGAAATGAATTGAAATTCTGATATTCAACTTGTTTGGAAAATGACACAGGCTTTCTCTCCCAAACTTAGTGGAGAGGCATGTAAATCTTCAAATGTAATTTTATACACAGAAGAAGACAGAATTGGAAGAAAATCTGGAGTTAGACAACATAGTAAGTACAGAAGTTTTGTTATTTGAACCTTTCTGCTGTTTATTGCCAGGGACAAACACATCATACATTCTGAAGAGGCTTCCCTCTACTCTCTGCAAAAACAACATGAGTCCAGGCTCCAGAAGATTTGTTTGTAGGAGGTCAAGCCGATTTGGACATGTTGAAGATAACACAGCTGGTAAATGGGTGTGATGCTCTGATATTCTAGTTCCAAGTGGGTGGATAGTAGGGTGTCATTCTTGGCTATAGTAGTGGAGGGAGGGAAGGAAGCCCAAAGACAACTTAACTGGGCCAGGGAAAGACCTCATTACTTCAATGTAATGCTGACAAAGTGACATCATGGTGCAATATTATTATTTTGGCTTGGATATATCCATCCTTCCTTTTTTATTTTTTTTTTGTTGCAGAAGTTTTTCTTATTTTTGGAAGTGATTTTTTTAAAGATGGTTGTTGATATTACTAGTAATTACCATTCAGTGCAGCAGAGTGTTTTATCTTGTTCAAAATTAATACTAAGCAGACGATCACATTTCTTTTCCTCTGGAATGTGAATAGTTTTTCCTGCTGGTATGTCACTTTCAGCTGGCCACTTGCTGCATCTTACTTTCTTTTACAACAGCTGCAGAATCTGTACAGACAGAAATTTTTGTTTTAAGACTGCTGCCCTCTAAGTTGGCTGTGCAGTAATAGACAACAGATTGTTTTTTTTTTCAGAAAGTGCTTTAAATTATAAGCACCAGTAAACATAGATGCAATTATTATCTCAGTATATTGAGTATTCTACCACACTTGCGAGTATTTTCTGGATTAGCTAAAGAATCTAGAGATCAAAGTTTAAAACTTGCCATTTTTATATGTAGGATATATTTGTGTGGAAGCAGTGGGAGATCTGAGATGCTTGTGATGGCAATTGAAGATGTACTGAACACTTGAATATTCCAATTTTCTCCTGACTCATTCAAATTTACACATTCTCCATGGACCTCCTAAACCGCCCAGTTAAAAAGAGTAGAGGTTATAGATAGTCTGGGTAATAGAACGGAGCTGAGATGCTTCAGTCACATATCTTATATTTTGCACAGCGGAATTTCAATTTTCTTGTGAAATCATCTTGCTAGGAAAAAAAATGAACAAACAAAAAAACAGAATGAGCAAAACCAGCCATGAAAGCTGGATTAAACAGATCTTCAGCTGCGTACTTTTTTGCTTCCTGGTAAAGCTTATGCACAGTCATAAATGGAGTCAGCAGACTCATTACGCACAGGTATTGTTTGCATATAGAGACCTAAGTGTGCGCACCAGGTGGAAGGCAACACTGGTCACATGTGCCAGCACATCTCACACCCCTTCTTTGGTGATCATAGGTGCCTTGAGCCCTGGCCTCCCAGTGGGATGCTGGTCTGCCTCTGGCACCCCTTCACCCATGGCCTCAGCGACCACGATCTTGGCCAGGGGCCGTGGTGCCTACCTAGTCCTCTCCACAGCACTGTCCCGACCTTGTGTTTCTTCCTGTAGCCCAAGTTAGTGGCCAAGAATTGTCCATGCTCCGCCTTCTCGTGGGGCACTTAGGCCCCTACCACCTCAGCTAGGCCTTCCCATCCTACTGCAGCTGCGTGGTTTTTGGTCGGCAATAATGACCAAGTTTGAGTGACTGCCTATGCTGTGAATCTAAGCCTGCCGTGTCCTGTTACATTAATGTCTTTAATCTTTCTGGGTTGGAGACAAAAGTTCATAGGGAGTTGGTTGCTAACTAATTCACTGATTCACTGATTTAGGAGCGCAGAAGTAAGCTTGTTTTCTATAAACAAGTTGCCATACTGTGACCTCACTCTTTGGGAGGTCACAGTATTATAAAACTTCCTGAAAAATGCTCCCAGTCAGGAACTGCTCAGAAAATGATCAGAAAACTTTGCCTTAACTAAACCAAGGCCAGTTTGTAATGATACCAAAAAAAAAAAAAAAAAAAAAAAAAAAAAAAGCTGACTTCGGCATAATTGTGTATTGAAACAGAAAAAATACTTGGATAGAAATATCCTTAAAAATGCTTGTTGAAATACTGAAATTCTGTAGGAAGTTGGGGATTACTAGGAAAGATTCTTGGTACAGTTGAAGTCTTCACAGATAGATAGAACTGGTCACTAAAGACAAGATTACAGCTGCTATGTAAAGAAGAGCTGAGTGGCACTTTGATTCAAAATGTCATTATTGTGGAAACTCCCATAGTTTGTAGCCCTCTTTCCTTGCTATTTGCTTAAGGCACGCATCTGCATTTCTTTAGATACTACTAATGTTGCACAAGGGACATTGCAGCTTTCCTGCTTAAATGAGCCACTTGAAAAATATGCTTCATCTAGAAAAAGAGTCATTTCATACTATCATTGTTTACATTTGGGAATAGTTTTACTTTCAGTGTATTCTATTTTGTGGGTCTTTCCAGCTTAGGGTAGGCTTGTCACTAGGACTCTCTAACGCATGAGAGAGTCTGACATGACCCTTTTTTTTGTCAGACTCTTACCCACTTCCAATTAAAACATTAGAATGAACGAGAATTAATCATTCTCAGAATACGTTTGTGGCACTTGTATGCTCTTAAATTGTTTAGTGTAATAGGATGCCAAGATTACATATATCTTTAAGAAAACAAAGACCTGTCATAACGCTTCTCTGATTATTGTTCTAATTTTCTCATTTGAGAGAACATGTGAGATACTTATGTATTGCAAATTGTATGCTTATATATGTGAGCAGTCCTTTGGGCTATGGATTCCTTATTGTAGTTCAGTGAAATATTTGTATTCTGGGTATATTGCTCCTGATGCCTTTTAAATTCTCTCTCCCATTTCATTTCACCTCTGCCCGTCTCACCAAAGACAGCAGCCTTCACATCACATATGCATGCATTCATGTTTCCTTTTCTACCTTTTGTCTCCCATGGCAGATGTTCTGTCTCAGGAGATTTGCTTTCAGATTTTGAACTGCTTTAAAAGAGCTATAGCTGAAGGGGTAAGGTTCAACAAGATAGATTCAAAATGATAAACAGAGTGGTTGATAGCACACTGGAGTATCCAGTGCGATTGAATCTGTACCCGAAGCCCAAACTGAAGTCAGAATTTTAATGGAAAATATATGAATAGTTTTGGATTTTTATAATAACATAGCCCCACCTTTCTGTGCAAATAAATCAAATTACTGTTACTAATTACATTGAGAAAAACATGACCTGCTCTTTTAGATTGTTAGGCTCCATGGGAAGCAACTGCTGACAAATACAAAAAAAAAAGGTTGATAATGATGTTGTTGATGTAGTTTTGGTACAAAAATGAATGTCTTTTTGTATATGCTGACGTAGGAATAAAGAAGTGCATTTATTTTATAATCTTATTAGTGCCTGTGCCTTACCTTACCTGCTATATACTGTGACTAGAAAAGCGTTACGCCAAGGAAACAGGTCCTCTTTTAATATTAGTTAACTTCTGAAATGCATTAAAAGACAGAAGAAAGCTAGATGAATCCTCAGACTGCTAGGATTTAAAAATCCCCTGGGATAATACTTTCTGCATTGTGTAGCCATAATTTGGAAATATTCCTCCAAGCTCAGTGCCAAGTGTGAGACAACGACTTAATTTCAAAGCCAGAAATGCCAATCTGAATGTGTTGAAGTTCAGATCAAAGTAAAAGCAATGCCCTCAGCAATTCAAGGAACAAATGCTATTTCCAAGAATATATAAAAATAATTTGATAAAACGAACCTGGACTGCTTGGATGGAAAGAGCAGGAAACTTCTCTAACTGCAGCCATAGAAGCAGCTCATTTGAGCCTTCTCTCTTTTCTTTCTGAATGACCCCACCAGCCTCTTCATATTGCTTATTCCTCTGCCTGTCTGAGGCTGTTGCTTGCAGTAGGTGGGAAAGAATTAATACTTTCTCCCAGAAGAGAATCCCCAGTACTGTCTCCCTGTCTTTCTCGGACAGCTTTTTATATGGAACGAGCGAAAAACAACAGCAGAAAAAGTGTCCTCAGCCATTTCTGGCTTGTAGCCCTTCTCTATTACTGCCCTGAATATAAATGAGTTTATATGTATTGCAGGTAGAACCTCATTAGTATAAAAGGAGACAGTAGGGGAAAAAAAAAAAAAAAAAAAAAACAGGAAAAAGATGAAACTCCATGGAAAACAGAATGAGAACCACAACAATTATAAAGGTGCCTGGGTAGATAAGGATTTAAGTATTCAATAGCTGTCTTCAAGGAAATAGAGGGGGAAGCATGTGTAAAAATAAGCACAACAGCTACAATGTCTGAGTTGCTCTCTTTTTTTCACAGACATTTCAATTGCAAAGCAGTAACTATCATCTCTTCCTCGCCTGCACAACAGGCTTCTTCCAGATGGGTGAATTGTATAACTCTGTAGGAGACACCAAGTCGAGGTTCCAGACTTGCAGAGGAAATACAAGAATAAACTGAGACTAAAAGAAGACAGGAAGTGTGAGGGTAGCCAAGAACATCTGCTCTATGGTTAAGATCCTCAACTCCTCACTTCTTCCTAAACCTTAATTACAGCTGACAAGGGCTGTAAGATAAGGAAATATGATGGACTTCATCAAAGTCACTTACTTCTAACAGCCTACATAAGCTTTCTCTCTTTTGTCTGTGTTACTAACACTGTAACAGTGCATCTCTTCTGTGCTATCAGGTATCCTTCCTGATCTTGTTTTAGATTAAGCCTGTCTCTTCTTATTTTCTTCCTGCTTGTTCATCGCCTCTCCAGATCCCTTTGATTTCACTTTTCCATCCTTCCTCTCTCCCTCCCTAATATCTTTGTCACTGATGTATGGCTTGACGTGATTCCACAGTCTCTGCTCTGTTTATATCCTTCACTCTTTTGTCTCTGTTGGAAGGTTTTCAATGTAAGTGAGAAATGATGTTGTTGTGGATGCACCTTAATGCCCTTCTCTTCCTTCACTGGGTGCGGCAGTGCTTTCAAGTGAGAGCTGACTGGCTGTGGTACTTTTGATTCCTCGTTTTTCGTTCAAGGAGCTCCTAACAAATGTTAGGTCAGTGTTGGCACTGTGGTACATTTTGAAGTACTAACTAAAACGTCATACAGTGAAAAACCACTCCTGAATGATCTGCTTTCTTGGCTATGCTCCTGAACTGTGCCTTCATCATGAAGCATAATACTTCATTGCTTGTGATGCGAAATGAGGGAACCCTATAGAATGATTATTTCTTACAGTTTCCAATTTCTTACTGAAGCTTCTTAGCCGAATCACAGCAAGTTAACCTGGAAAATGTCTTTTATATTGGGAGATATAAGACAATGTATTTTCTGCGTCTTGAAGCCTTCATATGAGCCCTATTACATTTATCAATGCCCTTTTGATGTGCAGATACAAGAGTCTGGAATTTCTCTGATTTAAAACTTAACATTTAAATTCACAGTCTTAGTTACAGTAACACAAGTTATTATTTTCTAATAAAAGGAAAATCATACTTAGCTGATTATATCTCATGATTTATAAAGTATTTATCTATGTATACTAAGATCTAGTTCGGTTTTCCAAGACTGTGTCTCAGATTCCACATTCAGTGATTATGACTGTGATAAAATACATGGTTATTCAGATGAGTTTATCCTGTCAGTCCATCCAAGAGCTGAAGACAGACTTCAGTTGGTGTAACAGCTGGGTTCCGCCACTATCTACCACTATTTATTCATAGGCATAAATATTTATGTTGCTACCATTGAATTTATGTACTTTTTCTAGATCTACAATATGATGAATATTTGCCAACAAGAAGTACTTCTGTGTCTGTTGAAATATTCTAATTATCTAGTCTGTGCCCTCATGAATTCCCTTAGTATGATGCCTTTTACTTGAATTCAGGTCACATACAATGGAACATATCTTTGGGTGAAATGCCACCACATTTATAATCTATCATTTGTTTTTAAAAAAAGCCTGCAAAGAGATCAGCTGTTTAACAGGCTTCGTCCGATCTTCTATCACTGTGCCTTTCACATGGAATAGTTTCAAAGTTGGGATTTATTAAATAGAGACTACAAAATTGCTGTCTCAATTCTACCGAAACTTGTAAGGGTAAGGAGAAATCTCCTTACTCATGTTAAGTAGTTCCCTTTAGATCAGTGCGACATGCAGAAAAATAGAAGCTTTCAAGATTAGACAAGAGACTGTGGTCAGCAGTAATAGCAACCTGCCTACTTAAAGTACCTTTTGTCTAGAAGGAGTCTGAATACAAACAAAAAATTAAGGAAACAAAATATCAGAACAAAGCATTGATTGTGCAGTGAAGAGACGCCAGCCTGTGTCTAATGAATGGAGGGCAGCCCTAATTATACATGTATTTGCTTTTACCGTTGTGTTTTAGAACTTTAATGGTCATCTAATGCATTTTTTATGGGATGAATATATTTCTTTCAAAACCTCAGGAACTGATCACGTGCAGCTTTAAATTTCGATGGAGTTGTAAAAGCTCATTACTCTGCAGATTTGTCCCTTAAATGTTCTTAATTAAATATATAAACAGAATAGTAAGATATACTGAAGCAACTGAGAGCTGACACCAAACCACCTTTCTTTCTCTTTTCATCCTAGGAATAGTTAAGAGCTGGATCAATTATCATTTTGAATTAAGCTAATTGCACCAGTTCCTCGCTTACAGGAGCTGCAATAGCCATTGAGTGTTACACAACACTGTGTGCCTCCTGCTAAGATCCTTTGCCTACATCACGTTGGGATTGCAACAGCATTGCCACAGCTAGTTCCGTATTAGCTCATAACAGGAAAACGGTAGCGGAACATTTATGACAGCTTCACAATTCCTCTGAATCACCTTTACCCTGGTGTGTGGAAATAGCCAGTAGTTTCCAGCTCGCAAAGTCCTAATCCATTCAAACTCAAGCAGTGCCTCCCATTTTAAAGACATTGTATAATTCTCTGGCACTCAGCCATGTACGCTCTCCCTTGAAGGAAAGCTTTCTGCAATGACCACCCGAGAAGCAGGGCTTGCAGGATTTTAAACGACTGGCCTCTCTGGAGTCTCCTAACACTGCCCCAACTATAAATGTAAGGATAATTATAGTGTTTGAGAGCACTGTAAGCTTTTCAAAATAGAAATGAAAACAAGCGTGTCCCAGATAACTCGTTCCAATTACCATGTCATGAAAGAGGATAGATAGCTCATCAGAATAGAATAAGGAGATTTTGACCAACTTACGTATGTACTGAAAAAGCACAGGGGTGTCTTGTTAAAGACATGCATGCACTTAGCAAAAGGTAGCAGATGTAGCAGGAGGCAAGGATTTTTAGGAAAGCTGTGAAAGCAGGGATAATTTATTTTGCTAACTAGCATCTTGATCACTTTAAAGAAAGGGAATGAAGAAATTAAATGAAGAATAACATAACTAAGAGCAGCACATCATCTTGTTGTGGAATTGTGAGCGTTTTATTTCTTCATTCTCCTTTCTTCATCTTCTTTCACTTCTCTCTTCCTCATTTTTCTTTTCATCTTTGTTCGTTCTTCATTCTTTTCCACCTTCATATTTCTTTTCATCTTTTTTCTTTCCTTTTTTGTCTTTTATCCCCATATTTCTTTTTCTATCTTTTTCCTTCTCAATATTTTTCTTCATTTTCTTTTTTCTCTTCTTTTGCCTTCTTCATTTTTAATCTTCATATTTTTTTCTGTCCTTTTTTCCCCCTCTTATTTCTTCCTTTTTTCTTCTTTCCCTGTCTCTGCTGTAACTTCATTTTCTTTTTCTTTAATCTCCTTTCTTCCCCTTTTATTTCTTTTCCTCTTTTCCTTCTTTCATCATCTTCATTTTTCTTTTTTTTTATTTCTTTATCCTTATGTTTTCTTTGTCTTTTCTTTATTCTTCTTTCTCATGATATTTTATTTTTCTTTTGTTTCCTCTTCTTTTCTTCTTCCTCATATTTTTCCTTCTCTTTTTTCCTTTTCTTTATGTTCAGGCTTTTCTTTCTACATTCTTGTTCACACTCATTTTTCTTTTTCCTCTTTTTTCTTCTCTCTTCTATATTTTTCTCTTTCTTTTTAAAGTTTTCTTTCTATTTGCTTTCCTCTCTTTCCTTTTCTTTCTTTCCCCTTTCCTTCCTTTCCTCTCTTTCCTTCTTTTCCCCATCTTTCCTTCTTTGGTCGCTCTCCTTCATTTTTCTTCCTCTCTTTCTTTCCTGGCTTTCCTTTCCTTCTTTTGTTCCTTCTTTCTCTCATTCCTTTCTCTCTCCTTCTTCTCCACTCTCCCCTTCCTTCCCCTTCCCTCCTTCCTTCCTCCTTTCTCTCCTTCCTTCCCCCTCCTTCCTTTCCCCTCTCTCTCCTTCCTTCCCCTTCTCCCCTTCCTTCCCTCCTTCCTTCCCCTCGCTTTCTTCCATTCCCCTCTCTCCTGCCTTCCTCTATCTTCTTCCTTCCCTCCTCTATGTTTCCTTCCTTCTCCTCTTCTTCTTTCACTCTCTCACTCCTCCTTTCCTTCCCCTCTCTCACTTCTTCTTTCCTCCCCCTCTTTTTTTCTTTTCTTTCCTTCCTTCTCCTTCCCCTCTCTTTCTTTCCCTCTTTATTGCTCCAGACCCCCTGCCTGCACCCACTGCCTGCGCAGACGGCCGCGCTTCGCCCTCACTAACGTGCCACACTGCGCTCGCCCACTCTGCTCGCTGTGCTACGCTCTGGGACACTCGCGCTCCCCGGGGCTGCTCTTGTAGGCGTGGGGACTGGGCCCCTGCCGGGACTGGGCTGCCCTTGCTGCTCCCGTCGCCCCCGTTACCTCAGAGCCACCCCTGGTGTGGGACTCTGGCCGCACGCTCCGCGGGGAGGCGGTTGGGGCAGCCTCTCGCCCCACTCTCACTCCCTGCGCTTTCCTGTTTGGCGGCTTTGGCCACGGTTCTGTTCGCCAGGCAAAGTGCCCCATCTGCTCCGGAGCCTTCCCTTCGCGATGGAGGAGCAGCGCCCTGGGGCGGGTGGCAGCGGCGGTGGGGAGGGGAAGGACGGCCTCGGTTGCTGATCTTACTTGAAGCTGCCGATGGCGTCAGGGAGGAGCAGGAGGTGCCTTTCCCTTGGCTGCCGGTGCCAGGTCAGCTGTGCATGGTCATTGAGGGCACTGGGGACCATGAGTTTGCCCTGCCCAAGAGCCCAAGGCTGGCACCAGAGGCGGCACAACTGGGGGCCCCAAGTAATGGCTATAAGCTGAGAGTGAGTCCAGGCATGGCAGCAGCTGGCCTGTGTTGGGCAGATGGCAGAGCCAAGTGCCAGACAGGCCTGAGCAACGCTGGGAACCGTGTCCCTGTGCTGGGCAGTGCTGCTGAGCAGATGTTGTCTGTGTGTCCCTGCTGCCCCATGCTGGCACAGCGCCGCACTGGGGCACGGGTGGGCAGTGCTGGGTCCCTGTGCTGGGCAGTGCTGCTGAGCAGATGTTGTCTGTGCATCCTTGCTCTTGCTGCCCCATGCCAGCACAGCACTGCACTGGGGCACGGGTGGGCGCTGGTAGCCTTGACCACACCGGGCTTCACTGCCACACGTTGTGATTCACCAGCCAGGCCCATGGGGCAGGGCTGGGGGTGTGGACTGTGGAGCCTCCGGCTGCCCAGCACCCACGATGCTGCGAAATTGCCACGTCTGTGCTGTGCGAGCATAGTTGGTGGGGTCCCAGCACTGCTGCTGGCTGCACAGTGTCCCCTTAGCTCGCCACATCTGCGCCTCACATTCCCAGTGCCCTCTCCTCCCATGCGGAGGGGCTAGGGACCTTCTTAGAGCTGAGGAGCTGCCTTTGTGAACATTCTGACATTATTTTTCAAATGTTTGTGCATAGGTATAATCCTCTTTCTGTACACAAGCACTAGAAGCCAAAGAGACTTTAAGATCAGCAATGGAGAACCTCCAGTTCCAATCCAGCTGTATCTCCTACAAGGAGTAGTGCCATGGCTGACCCTGACCAACCCCTTAGACTAAAGCAAGTTTACTTTCTCAGTGATTGCAAGAGGAATTCTATTAGCAAATACTAGATGAAATAGACCAGAGGAAATAGAGCAGATTTTCAGTCTGGTATAAACCTAGATTAAAATATTTTAGGGCATCATAACCAGGCAAAAGGTAGAGGCCTGCTTCTCTCAACTGATGAAAACATATACCTATTTTCCCACAAAATGAAGGTTTTTCAACATTTTCTTATTATATTGTGAGATAGCTGAAGAGAGCCTTCAGTGTTTCCTGTTCTCTCTTGGATCTTGCTCTCAAGGGATATTTGAAACTAGTTCTTTTAACAACCAAGTATCTATGCATCCTGTTCTTTATCAGTGTTTTTTGGTAGCGGTTTTCTAGGAAAGTAGGTGAGATTCACAAGGTAGCCCACAGTGTGAGTACAGCCTGAGATAATCACATGAAGATAATAACTTGAAAGAGAAGAGAGATTTTATATGTTCTTCATGTCTACAGCCACAGCTCTCACTCCCAGCCCTTTTGGTGAAGAGTCTTTTTGTTGTGCATATTCTTTTAGATATAAAAGGCCTCCCGATTTTCTTTTTTTCCTGCCTAATTTGCTGCCTCCAAATCTCACCTGGAATGTATATCTTGTTCCTTTACTCCAATCCTTATTCTTTCCTTCCTCTACTGTTAATTTGGCAATAGTATTTATACTGTCATGCTCACTGAAAAGCATTTTCAAGACTTTGCGGGGATCATAGAGTTCTGCTTTATACAGTATTTATTCAATGAATTCTGAGTTCTGTTTTTTAGGAAATAACTGCATCAGAAGACTGCTGCTTGGCAGGTAACACTCAAGACATTCAGTAAAACAAAAAATATATCTGGGATAAGTCAAATAAAAATGATACTCAGAATAAATACCACTTCTCTGCACGAAGCAATTTTATTTGCTTTCTCAATTTTACATGGGTCATGCCACTTTGAAAGGTGTTACCTTGTTACACCTTCTGCATTCCTGCAGTAATTTTTCCGAATTTGTGATCTTTATCTTGGCTTTCTCTGGGACTCTGCTATGAATTCATTTCCAGGCTGAATGTTACCTACTCATATGTTCCATACACCACGAAAAATGAGTTATTTCCTGGGAGATCATAAGAAGTGGTGCAGGTAAGAAGGCTGGTTTGTCCGTCGTCACTTCTGTAAGGTGACTTGAATATGCTTTTCATGATGAGAATGCCATAAGAAGCAGATTGGCATGAGGCCCTCCAAGTTGAACTCGTAATGGCCTTTTCTCTAGTATGGTACAGGGGCCAAGATTTCAAAGCCCGTTATCCCTGTTGGTTAGCTGGAATGAGGTACCAAAGCAGACAGACTTTTTTGATCCCTGACAAAATCTTGTCCCTTCTTCCATGCCTAGATTGCGTGACGTGAAGTGACCTTGAACAGTTCAAGGCCAGGTAGTGAACTTGAATGATAATGAGAAGATGGGCACTTTAGGCTTTTTATCCTAGTTACTGGCCTGATCCAAATCTCATGAGTTGTATAAACTGTGTAGTCCAGTAAGTCCATAGACACAGGCATTTAACATCTGTAAATATAGGGAAATTTTCAAAAGGAGATGCTGGTTTTGCTTAACCTGAGATTCCTATAGTCTCAGATATTATGCTTTTTTTTGAGCACTTGAGCTTCCCATTGATCTTTCTCAGAGTTGAGAGCATTTAGCAGTTCTGAAAATCTAGCTTGTGGTGAAATCTTGGACCTCTTGAAGTTACAGGATCTTGGCCAAGATTTTATCTCCTGTAGCTAATTCTGAGCATTCAGAAGTGAAGCACTAAAAATGACAGGCCCGCATTTCCTGATGAGCAAAATAGAGGAGGAAATACATAGCTACTTCTGTAAAATGTATTACAATCTGTGAATGAAAAGCAGCATCTACATGATTAGGAAAAAAAAGGATTTCCTTTTGTAGAGTTAGGCAAACTGACAAAAACTCAAAATAATCTTTCCTAACTTTTTTTTCCTGTTTTTGATTTAAATTTCAATTATCTTCATTAAAACAAAAAAAAAGAGATTTTGTAAAATACTTTTTTTCCCTTGGAAAATTCCTTTTTTTGGGGGGGTATTTATATAAATCAAATGGCAGGATATAGAGCTAGGAACCATGAGTAGATGGGTCATTCTGTGTCTGAATCCCCTGTGGTAGTACCTTAGCTTGGGGCATGTTCACAGCAGGACCATTCTGCATATGATTTTTGTACATGAACTTTTGTGGATTGACTGTTACTTACGTCCCTTCCATATACTGCATCCACTCAGAAGCGATGCTTCTCAAAAGTAATGCTCAGCATTCTCGATAAGATTTAGAAGGAGGACTTGGAAGACCTGCTTCCTACCTCAGTTAGCATCTCAGAATGGTTCAGAGCATATTCTGAATTGTAAGATGTGTAGTAGCAACAAAAACAGCGTACCTGCTCTCCCTGAACTGCGCTTGCATCTAGCTGAGGATCTCCCACTGCTCACAGGGCCATCTGTAACCTGGGAGATGGCTTACTGGTCAGTTTTGGAGCCCAGGGTACCTGCTGACCAAGAGGAGAGGACAGCAACACTGATACAGCAGCTTACCCTGGCACTGGCGTTAAATCCACTATCGCCAATTGCCATGAGTTACTGCTGCTGTGGAGTCATTCGTAACACGCGGGCTGGCCCCCTGGACTTGTAGCACGCGTGATCTATCCACAGGGCTAACAAATCAAAAGACTGTCTGAAGTGCCATCCAACAAGAGAAACTTTTCATAATATATATTACATAAGCAATATACGATACCACATTGCATGCTTCTAGCTACAATTATATTAACTTCCTCAAAGAAAAAAATAGTTTATGAGGGAAAAGAAGCCCTATGAGCATCTTCTCAATGTGTCTCAGAGGAATCAACTTCAAAGAAGCTTAAGAGTACTCTGCAAAAGTTTGTACAGGTCCTAAGTAGTCACAAAAGATTACAGTTCAGTTACATATTCTAAATTAGTAAATAAAGAATGGGGCTTTTGGGACACATAATTTTTGTTCAATAATAGCCAGAAAATTTGTAAGCAAAAATGGGCAGTAGGAATTCAGAAATGAGAGCCTACTCAAAAGACAGTATTCTGGAGGTGGGAAATGGGTCCTAATTTAATGGTTTACTTTCGGATTTGATGAATTATAATTCACCTGCTTGTAAGAGGAGCCAGAGGTGGACACTCAGCTACAGACATGTACATTGTACCACTGGGCACAGGAGATTCTCATCTTCATATTTTAACAATATATTATTGTAAACACCTGATTTTTCTTTATCTGATTACATTTGATAAGTTTCTATGTTCACATTTCAATTTCTAACAGTTTTAGTTAGTTGTCATTTGGCAGAACTTTACACAGACCTGCATTGTTTCCCATGAGTATATGAAGGTCTGGCTAAGTCTCTCATTATTCAGGTGGAAAAAAATGTACTCGATGATTTTGTTAACAGCTGGTTTAACAATAATTAAAATTAATGATTTTCCTTTTTTTTTATATTTTAGAATTCTACTTCAATATTCTTAAAATATCTCATGATGTCTTCTCTCTTAGTTAAGCTTTCTTTTATGAGTATAGCTGCTTTCCTTTGTCATTTTTTGAGCTGGTATTACTCATTATCCCAGTCCAAGAATTCCAGACCAAACACCACATCTAGGTGGTTTCTCTCTGGAGATGGAACCACTTGGTCTTCCAAGTGAAGCTATAGTGAATTGCTGTAGCCAATTTTTGTACATTGGCATTTCCTGTAATGCAACCAGTAATACTATAATCTCATTTTATAGTTTTATTACCCTTGTGTCAAATGTTTTTTAACCCAAGCTAGGGTCAGAAGACTACTTTGAAGACTATTTGGAGATAAAAGAAATAAAAAAGAGACTTTTCATAAGCAGCGTTTTCTGATTATTTCCATGAGAGAAAAAGTATTTTTATAAGCTATGTCTTCAGAGTAGTTAATTTGCTAACTGGTACTAACCAGTGCACATTAATCTGAAGCAGGATTTTGAAGCTTTAGAATAAGTTGCTCCCTAGCTATTTATGCCTTGGTGAATATTGCATAAATTAAAATGAAAATGAATTAGATTTTAGAATATTTTTGTATGTCTTGAGTGCAGCACTTTCCCTATATATTATTGGTTGTAAAACAGACCTCAGAGGTAACTTTACTGCCAAATGTCTCAAGATCCATTAGCTTCTTGAGTGGATTCTTGTGAGAACATTGCTTTTTTTAGAAAAGTAGCTTTTACCATTAACTTGTGGAGGGAACAGTTGAACAGTCTTAAAGCTTTAAGTGAATGAACTCCTGCCAGGTCTAACTACTGATTGCTGTGAAGCATGATTTAGGATGGAAATGATGGTGAGTAAGATTGGAATGGGAACCTGAATTACCTATATCCATTATAAACTTGTTCTTTTTGTGGAAGACAGGAGGCTATCGAAATCATGCAAAGAAATGGCAAGATCATTGAGAGTGCAAAGAAATCTTTCAAACAAGGAAAAATCCTGCCATAACCTTGTGAAATTAACTACTATAGCACTAGAGTAATAGCACTATATTATTCTGGAGCTAAAGTAGTGCAGGACTGAGAGATAAGGTATGTGAAATATAATATCATCTACAAACACTTAGGTTGACTCTGTTATAAGCAAGCTATGTAAGGCTGAACCTAATCCTGACTGCGCTTAGGCCATTTGCTGTTATTTACAGTACAAAAGGAAGCTATATTTTTCCTCTATGGGAAATACTGAAGATGTGACTCTGCAGACTTTTGCTAAGCCCAATCCTTCCCTACTGCAAATGCATGATCTTTAAAAAATGTGATTCTTAGATTTTTAGTTCATCAGAAGAATTATGTGATTGCAGGCTACTGAGATCTGCGTGGGAAAGGCAGGATTCTTCTCACCTAATTTATCATGTCTCTGACGCAGATCATCTACATCTGTTTCACTCACTGTAGACTCGCTTTGAGTCAATGAGGAGGAATAAACACTTTTAGGACATGAATCATCCGATGCATTTTAGACATTTACATTAAAGTTGGATCATTTCCACTGTAGCACTGCCTATTTCCTCTTTATTTGATTAGAGAGAGAACATGGCTCAGAAATAGATGTCACCATCTAAAGTTAGGTGAAATGAATCCCACACAGACAAACTGTTGTAGGGATGCTAGCTGAAGGGGAGATTCAGGAATATCTTTGTAATGGTGTTCGGAGGAGGAAGTATAGAGCGGACTGGAAAGGGATGGATGGCCATGTTCTGGAGAAATCTATGCAAGAAAGAGAGAACAGAAGAAAAGAGAGCCAAAAAAAAAAAAAAAAAAAAAAAAAGAAAGTGTGGTGGTGAGAAATTTGCATCTGCTACCAAATTATTCAGAGTAGTCTCTCTGAGACTGACTGCAAAAAGCTGTAGTGGAATCTCAATACTGAGAATCTGCGTAATAAAATGACAGATGAAAATTAATGCTCATAAGTGAAAAGTATGCAAATGGAATAAAAATGACTCAAACTCATACATGATAACACTTCTAAATTAGTTATTACCATCCAGGAAATGGAATTTGGAGTGACTGCTGGTAGATATTTGGAAACATCAGCTCAGGGCTCAAAGCATATGAAACACTAGGAATTTTTGAGAAAGGAATAGACTAAAAACAGAAAAGGTTTTTATGCTACTACACAAATTCATGGTGCTCCTTCAGCCTGAATGCTGTGTCCAATATTTCCCCTGGAGCATCAAGGCAGGATAGGAAAACTAGAGATTAGATAGAGAAGGGCCGTAAAATACATGGAACAACAGCAAGACAGGATTCAGATCTTCAGCCTGAAAGAGATGTCTGTGATGATAAAGTTGCTATGAATAGTTTAGGAAAATAGGTATCATAAAATCACTGAATGTTTGAAAGGACTTCTCAAGTTTGTCTAGTCTAACCCCCCTGCTCAAGCAGGGTCACCTAGAGCAGGTTGTCCTAGACTGTGTCCAGATGGCTTTTACGTATCTCCAAGGTCAGAGACTCCTGGGCAACCTGTTCCAGTGCTCAGTCCTCACAGTAAAAAAGCTCTTTCTTATATTCAGAAAACTTGCTGTGTTTCAGTCCGAGCCCACTGCCTCTTGCCTTGCCATGATTACATGAAATACTTTCTCTTCTGAGGTTGAAGGCAGCAGGCTTAAAGTGAACAAAAGGAAACTCCTTTTCACGTGATACAATATTAAATCATTGAATTCATTGACAAAGGAAGCCAAGGGCATAAGAAACTGGATATTAGATTAAATCAAATGTATATATCCAAGAGTATTAAACATTATGATCTAGGACAAATTCCCGAGTTATAGTTTTCTGAACAGCTAACTGCTGAAAAATGACATTTGTTTTACACCTGTATTCTTCTGTTATATCACTGTATATTTCTCTGTCTTACACAATTTCCTGAAGTACTGGCCAGTGATCGCTGCTGGACCCATGTTCTGGGCTGCACTGGCATTTAGTCTGTGTCATGTTTGTGGTGGTACCTGTAAAAGGTCTGTACCAGGTCTGACTGGAGTAGATGATCATTGCATAGGTGACCTCTTTGGACAGAAGCCTGTCATAAAGAATGGCAAAGACTTCCCTTGAGAGACCACCAAAGTATAACAACGTACATTTCTGCCCTTGGAAAAAGTGTTAGAACTGAGAAAATAGATTTTTTTTTTTTTGCCATTTTGTTCTTTGTAGTCTGTCATTATTGTGAAGGAAGAGACCTTTGATTGGTTTAGCAGTGGGCAAAGCTGCCCTGCTTGAAAAATCATACTGAAAGCGCTAGGCTTGGTTGAAACAGGTTCTGCCTTGATCAGCAGGAGTTCTTAGCAATTGTTGGTGGCGTAATTCAAAACAAGATGATGCTCTCTGAGAAGTGCAAGATGGTCTTCTTTTTTACTGCCTCTTCCCAGTCATGATGTATGGCTCTGGCCCATTAAAGGCCAAAATAGATACAATAGATTCAGATTAAACCTTTTCTGGGAGTTGGATTCATTGAAAACTAATGTAATAAACATTAGAAAGCTGAGAAGAGCAGAGCAGGTTTTGTATGGATGCTAAGGATATGAAACCATAGGAGTTTAAGCTGATTTAAATCTTATTTGCAACTTTTCTCCCTGCTCATGGAAAGAAACAGTGGAGAAGCAACAGACCCAACTGAGCTGTAAGAGCTGCTTATTCCACAAACATTCTCTACATCTAAGTAATGCAATAAGGGCAACTTGATTACACGATCAATAAAGTCATCTTAATTCTTCCCTTGTTTTCATGTTTGATGAGATAGTGATAGAGCCACAGATTTTTCTTTGACTGGTATCTGTATGCAGAGTTAAAATTAAGCCTTAACCTTCTCTTATTGCATTCAGGAGATCAAGGCATTTTGCTAAAACAAAATGGACATAGACAGCTGCATTGCAACGTCACTAAGAAAAGTCATGACATTATTAAAGTGTCAAAAAGTATTTTTATTGGCTGCTTTATTCTGAAATGAATACTGTCATTTAAGAAGTGCCATACTGGGTCTATTGAATTGATGTAAATTTTCAGTGAGGTTTAAAATTGGATCCAAAGAATTGTTCTGCTTTGAAAGGCAAGATAAAAAGAAAACAAAATAAAAAGAAGCATCCTGATACCGACTCAAAATCCATTAGTCCATTCAAAATCATGACTGCAGATTCTTGTGATTACCATCCTCCAGCAAGAGTTTGAGGTCCCTCCCCTTCCTCCCTCCAATGACAGGCAGAAGCATAGGTGTCATGTTGGATTATATAGGTCCTATGACCGTTTACTGTAATTCCAATCTTTTCATATTTTTGTTCCTGTTGACACAACCAGCCACCTGGTATACTAAAATTCCTCATGAGATTTTTGGAACTGGATTTAAACCAATTAAATTTATTAATTTGTTTATCTCAAAGCATGCCTGTCTTGGCTTAGCAGTTTGAGACATGCGGCAAACACGGCATTCCAGCAGCAATAAATGTCATTTCAAGAGGAAGCAATCCTTTTATTTTGCACTTTTGTTTCTGACACATCAGTGGAATTCCACTATTCTCTGTGAATGACAGTTAAGGCCACTTAACACAGTAGTGTCTTGTTCATTTATAAGGTAACATCTTTTCTTTTGCAAGCTTGATCTAAGAAAATTGACAGGCGCTTATGGAGTCTTACTTCTGCACTGCAGCTAAGACCACCACACACATCATCGGAGCAGGAGCCGTGAGCGAGTCCGTCCATCAGTTAGTGAGGGCTGGAGGGATGACGAACACCGAGTATAAAGGGAATGAAAGCGACACTCATCAATATTTTACTGCAAAATCTTTGTGAGGATTACTATGTTGTCTGTTCACGTCTTTCAGGGTAGCATGAGCAAATCTCCATTTCTTATGCAACCATTTTATCATTACAGCTTTACACGCAGTACTAACATGTTAGAAGATGTTGAGGAACGAGGAACTTTCCCCCTAGGACACCAAAGAACTGTGTCAGGGGGCAGCGGGAGCAGCGTTCCCCCACCAAGGGTAGGCAAGCTGGCGGCGGGAAGCTGCTCCAACTGCATGCAGTCCCATGGTGCTGGGTAGGCAAGCAGAGCAGCGGCGATGGCAGAGGGCCCTGGAGACACTGCAGGCAAGATAATGTCACAGCTCGGGTCTGAGGTCCAGCCAAGGTGTGGGGGAGGCCCCACGTGAGGCTGGTCATGGCTGGGGCAGTGGGGAGAGGCCTGTTGAGCCCTCAGGGCCCTGGCGGTTTGCTAGAGGCAGCACAGCAAGCTTTGTTGCTGTGTTGGTAGACTTGATCTTGGGATAGATAGTGAATTTAAGGTGTCTCACCCACAATTTGACGCAAGCCCAAAACTCCGACGCAAACCCCCAAACACTGTGATGCTTGTCTTCTGCCTCTTATGATTCAATGGTTTTGTATATAAAATCTCCTGCTGCTTTTCGGATTTTCTTCTTGTCGTGGCTGGACAACTTTTGGCAAGCTAGGTAATTTCCCACTAAATTCTTTGCTGTTATTGTTAGGACACTTCTGGTGCTCAGATTAGCACACTTAAAAACAACTTAGGTGTTTCTGTCCTGTACTATAGTCCTACGTATGAATATACTTGCAAGAATGTGCATCATTCTGAAATAATTGTTGCCTGTAAGATTATAACAGCCTTGTTAATGCAGATATTGTCTCTTAATAGTAATTCCAAAGAATATTTTCTATGATCTCTGTTTTGCTTTTAATGAAAGCCAAGAGATTGTAATCTATTGCCTTCCTGTGTTTTCCAGTAGCTTTAGTATTCAAAAATGATTTTGAATTAAGCCAGTTTTATGTTTTGATGCTTCTTTTGTTGTTTTCCTTGTATATTCTCCCCCCACCTCAACCCATATGGTTTAGGTATTGTCTGAGCATGATTTCAGGTTTCCAGAGGCATGTTCCACACTTTCTTCCACATAGTATATGTACATAATTTCCCAAGGTGCTAGATGACTTATTTTAAGGCACTGCTAAAAACTTCTTCCATCTACCTCTGAAGAAGTGAAAGAATTTAATTGCATCACATACTTGCCTCTCCCTGACTGTCAGTCACAAATGAAATTGTTAACCCTCTTAAAATCAAAAAGCTAAAACTGACTGGCCTTGAAGAGATTGCAGCCTTGGTAAATTGCTTTACCACCTGCCAGATCCAACCAATACCATCTTTTCCTTTAATATGGTTTAAAGTAAAAAAAAGAAAAAAAAAGTAAAAAAAAAAAAAAAAAAGTAAAAAAAAAAAAAAAAGTAAAAAAAAAAAAAAAAGGCAGTGCTCAAGGATTCAATTTATCAAAAAAATTCATTGACATTTTTCAGACTAGGATGTAATGTCCAGCTCTTTGGAGAGAAATCAGTTATCTCCAGATTAGGACACATTCTATACAATAAGACATCACGAAAGCAAATGCAGCTCAGATTCACATTTTCCTTAGAGCGAAACCTTTTATCTGTGATGCCAATTCCTAAAAGTCCCAAGCTACATCTTCCCGGGATTCCTATAGCTCCCAAGAAAGCCAGAGGACCTTCCCGCCTGCAGCTACCTAGGGAAGAATTTGTCTGTTAGATGTGAAGAAGAAATGCAGAAACTAAACAAGACAAATCCTCTGGGCATTTGCAGTCAACTGATATTAAAATTGAGAGTACTGACACCACTGTAGTTCCTTTGCTACTACCCACGGGTATTGGCTGCTAGAAAATGCCAAGCATCATCATCTTGTCCTTGAACCTGGAGTACATAATGCCTCCCAACACAACTCTTAGCTAACTGCAGGCTCTCAGCCATGCTCTGTTCAAGTTTAATGGCCGATTCAGCTTGCAAATTGGTTCAGATCTCATAGCTTAGCTGAAGAAAATATGAAGCAAAGCTCCTCTCTTTGTTTTTGAGACTGCTGTTTTCTTCACACCTGGATGACACTGTGTTTTTCACACCTTTCTCATTGCTGAGTATTAAAAATGAAGTTAGATATAAGGACCTTTTGCCACATGTTTTATTGGCCCTAGCAGTCATGTGTGCAGCTGGAAAACACAATGATCCATTCAGTCTAGGTAACTGCTTCACCTCTCCTTCCAATCTCATTTAAAAATTTGGAAGTAAAACTTATTTATTATGTATAATGCAGTCCCCTGTATAGGTATATAAATATCTGCTACAGGTACTGGATGAATTGCTGGCTTATCTAGGGAAATGCTGTAGGACTTGTGTTTTTAGCACAGAAGGATCTAAACTCTCTATTCAGCAAATGCATTTAGTGCCCTGGGGATTGTTACACAAGTAGAGTCCTACTTCAGATGTTCAAGTCAGTTGGAGACAAATGCCATGGCACCTATGAAAATCCTATTTGTGTAAATTTACTTCTGTTTTGCCCAAGATGCATTATAATCTTGACCTTAATTCCAGCTCTACAAGACTTATTTTTTTGTGTGTGTACTTTATTCCTTGTGAAAATGAGCGAAGGCTTCTAAAGATGTTTGATGATACCTCAGGTACCTGTGTCTTCACAGAGAGCAGCTTCTATCTGCTGCCCTCACACTGCTCCCATGGCTGCTTGTTCTAGCATTACTTCTTTGGCTGCTGTTGCAGATGAGCAGTGGACTGCATCAGGGATCTCATATGACTGAAAACAGCCAGTTCACTTGCCAGGTTACTCTTCAGACAGATCTGTTCTCTGGTCAAGTTCAGAGGACAAACCTTTGTGGTTGCACAACAGAGAGGAAGAGGAGAGAGAGGAAGGAAGACAGGGTTTGTTGTAAACAACACAGCTGAATGAGAAACCATAGGTGGAAATTGGTTCCACACTTTTTCCTCTGCTTCCCAGCAAATGTAAGATGTGATTATCTCTCATCTAAATCTAACATAAAAGCATTCTGGGGAACAGAGGACTATAAAAAGGAAGTGATTCATCTCTGCTTCCTGTGAAGACTTACAGTGTTCTTCTGGATGACTTTCACTACGCATGAGCTCTGTGTGCTGGAGCTGCTAGGCTGTGAAAGAGTAGCTCTAGGAAGTACATACTGATGTCAATGATTAGCAAGGGGAAAAAACAGTTTATGCCTGGGTCCACAGGTTTGGAACTAACCACAGGAAAGGGATAGCTGCCAAGATTTTTCCAGAAATCCCCTCATAAACACTGAAAGTGTGCAAATGTGCACAACTGAAGCAGCACAGTAGCACAGTGGTGAAGCTGCTTCAGCCATCTTCAGTATCAGCAGGTTGGGGGGAAGGTGTCACAGAGAAGTTGAAAACAGTCTTCATTTAGCAATGGGCAAGGTCAGAAAAGCATAAATTTTCATTCATATCTTTTATTTTCTCAGTGACTTATTGATATGCAGCGTTTTAGACACTGATACAAGTTTTGTGTCTGTGTAGATGGCAGATAGAGGGTGAATGGAACAATATTTGGTGAAGTAAATTTATCCATTCATTTTTACAGACAAAGGAAAGCCTAGTAGTCAACATAACATGAGTTCACGTACAAATACAGCAGAATAGACTATACTGCATTGCCAATACCTACCCTGGGCAACAGCAACAACTCTTGTCAGATTATTGTTTCTTAAATACCGAACATTCAAACTCAGGAAACATAAAATTGAGAGTGAAAAGCTTTAAAATCTGTAACATTTCCTAAGGCAATTGTTAGGTGGTAACCAAGAGTTCTTGTCTTTATGCTTATCTCCTATCAATGTAGCTTCATTTACTTCCTCTGATTTTCTCATGATTTTGTTAGATCTGATTTACATCTATATGAGAGAGAACAAGATCAAAGCAGCGATGAAATAATTAAGAGTCATTTTGTGATTTATTCTTCTCACCGTCACTAAAGTAGAACAGTTTCATAATCGACACAGATCTCTTTATAGGCATTAACCAAAAAAGTGTTTAAGTGCCTGCCTGCCCAAATCTACTCCTCTTCAGGAAAACATGTCCTGACCTCATGTATATTACTAAGTAGAGAGATCTTCCTGAATCAGGGTGTTGTCAGATAAATTTAGTTCTATATGGATGGTACCATAGGAGACTAAGTGGTGTTAACGATAATCTAAAAGAACACATCACTGTATTTAACTTTAAATATACAAAATGCTGGGATCTGTTCTGTGCAGGTGTTCACTGTATGTTTGTACTCTGGAGATAAATCTGAGAATGTCAAGGAATTAAATTTCACTGAATAGAAAAAAAAAAGAGAATTAGTGACTTAGCTGGGCAATATACAGGTTAGTGTTGGAGAAAAACTGCACACACACAAGAAATAAAGGCTTGATGGAATTGCACTTTGTCAGAGTGAACCTTCAGAAAGACCTAGATAAATATCATCCACTTGTGATTGACCTCTTTCACATTTCTGAGATGATTATGGTTGTAACAAATTAAAAAAAAAAAAAAAAAAACCAAGAAAATTACATTTGTGTTATTCACTGTTTTCAGTGCATTATAGGTAAAACAGCCACAAGATGGCAATACACAATCCCTCCACATACGGCTGAAACGACTGCCTTTGAGCTTCAGGGAATTTAACGAAGAGGAGACAGAAAGTAATCATTTTAAGAAAAAAGAAACTGATCCCACAGTTGCTGTAAGCAACTCTAACTCCTTTTTACTTTCCCGAGGTTTCTCTCCTGCAGTTCGCTGGCAGGAGTTGGTTTGAACGACTGAGGGTGCTACGTGATGCGGGATCTCTGCAGCAAGAAGCAGGTGTGTGGTTGTGAATGTTTCAGAGAGAACAGAGCCGAGCGCTTGTCACTCCAAAGGCTCCATCAGCAGTGAGAAAGAAACGGATGCCCTTCTCTCCGGAATAATAAAAACGGAGACAGCACAATGTTACAAAGAGGGGTAGAAGTGGAATAGTACAACCTTCGAAGCCATGCACTCAAAGGCGGCAGTGGGAGCTTCCACCGCGAACGAAGGACAGCATTACAAGCAGTGGAGAAGAGACACCTGAGAAGAAGGGACTTGACTGAGGGTGGCTCTGAGTCACCCGCGTGAGGTGGCTGCGGAAACAGCCCAGGTGCGCCAGGCGCTGGGCGCCGCGCAGGAAGGACACGGCCTCACTGTTTGTTTGCATTCCGCTTGCACCATGTCGATCCGGTCTGTCCGGGCCTCGCTGACGCCGTGCGGGGAAGATTCCCCTCCCCTCGCCTGGAAATGTAACTCGGCTTTCTGATGTGGTTACAACAAAAGGCGGGATGTCAGGAAGTGCCTGGTTCATATACTGTGTTTACAGAGTCAGGATTAAATTAATCACTACATCTGAAGGCAAGGGGGAAATTTTGCTCAGGTCAGAGGGTTAGGGATTATTGAATATGGTTTATGCTTTCCTGTGTAGCAGGAGGGTGTTACTTGTGTCCTAAGGCAACCTGGGAATTTAATTTGAAAGTGCTTGCCTGTTTTCCTCCTATCACGAGTCATAGCTGGCTTCTGGTTGCATGCTCCAGCCTCCGGCATATGGCACGAGCAGGTAGCTCTGGGGGCTCCTTACACTGGGCACTACAGTTGCAGGGCTCTGGCCTAAACAGCATTACATTTTGCCATATGGTCCAGTAAAATAATATTTCATTAGACCTCATCCCAAAACATCTGGGTTAGAAATGCTGAAGGAAGAGACGAGTTAAATGAATCCGTAATTTAGCTCTAGATCCTAAATGCCAAGCTGTAAATTATAAGTTTTATTCCATATCCGTTGTCCTGACTAATATATTCCCTCCTCTGCTGGCTTTGAATTACCGTCTTCTTACAACAGTTTCATATTCCCTGCTGCTTGCAGGTATTAGAATAACCAGTCTATTAAATTGTTGACCATTTCAGATGGTCCCAAGAAAGGTCACACTTCATGCTATTCTATCCTTCGCATAAAATCAGTTGGGCAGCTAATGCAAATTGAAATCCTTCCTGACTCTTGTAGACATCTGGGCTATGGTTTGTAAGTGGAGTTTGAATTGCTAATAAAATTTTCATTACAGTTCACCTGTTTCTTGTATAACTCTGAGATTTAAGATATATGCATCAAACTACAAATTTGATATTAGGCTGTTCTGTATGTTTTTATTAATTTCACTAAGGAGCTAAAATTTATTATGAGATTTGATATTTTTATTTTTGATATTTTTATTATTCTAATTTGCATTTCAACTACTTTCCTCTTCTCACTGATGCACATTTTCAATGAAGATAAATATGTTTTGCCTTTTGTAGGAATTGCATTATTATAACCCAAGATGGATTGAGAGACACTTAATGAGAAGCCCATTTTTTTTTCTTCTAAACATTGTTTTTTTCTGGATGAAGATGAACAAAGATGCTAATTGGCTGCTTTACAACACCATCATCCATGCATGAAAGGTATTAAAAATTGTAGGATGATGCAAGGATTCATGGCTTATATGAGGTAAATAGAAAAAAAAAGGATGTCTGCTGGTTAAAGGACCTCGGTCTCTCAGGGACTAGATGGTGCCAGTTTTTCTCTGGCCTTTGGTTCCAGCCTTTCTTGTTACCATCTATAACCATTAGGTTATAATAATTTGAGTTGTGGCTATGGCTGTGCTATCAGAGTTAGAATGGTTTTTATTATGAATTGTTTCATCAATGTCAGATTTGGAAGGTAAGAAAGAATAAATTCTGCCTCTTCTTTCCTCTCATATGTGCTTAAGAGTCAAAAGATAGTTTGAAAATAGCTTCTGGCTATGGGGTCTAAGGTGTGGAGGATATGGAATTGCTATAGCTACTTGAGAGTTTTCAAAGGCTGTTTTTTCATTATAAAATCTGATTTATCAAAACAAGTCTGTTTGTGGGAAAGGCTTAATTTCATTTGACTTCTGTGTGAATTCTGGCACTTTGCTCCAGTCTTTGGAAAACAAACAAACAAAAAACTTCCTTTTGTCAGCTAATTTTGCCACTTTACCACTTAGAAAATTAAGCCACTTTTAAGAAACAGGCCATTTCAGATCTAGATATTTTTTGTCTATGTTTCACTGGGAATACTTTTGAGATTTTTGGCTATTATGATTTAGCAAGAGAAAAAGCAAAAATTTAGAACATTTCACAAGACAGGAAGATGAGTACATGCAGCTTGACTAACTGTGTCCCTCTCCTGGCTATTTCATAGTAGTTCCCATACATTTGAAAATATTTTCATTATATTTCTCTGTCCCTGTATCATGAATCCTGCAATTTCCTCCTTTGAAAAATGACTCTAATGACATCAGTTTGGTTTCCTCCCTCTTTTAGTTTATTTCTGGCTGAGTGTGATATAAGACATTACGACTTTCTTTGTGTCATTTTCATCTATGTAAAATGATGGCAAGATTGACCTAAATGTACCGGTGACTAAATAATTCTGATTTGGTATTGGTTTTGTGCACTTTATTTTCAGTATGAACAACGGTATAGAGCTCCTATATCTATTACTGTGGGAGCCCATATAGAGCTCTGATGGCTAAAATAGGATTCTCATTCTAGAAATTTGTATTATGCAGGGAAGAACCAAAAAGACTCAGGATCATTCTCAGTGAATTTAGCTGAGAAACAGTCACAGCTGTGATCTTAGCTTCTGTGCTATATCAAGATACTTACTTATACTCTGTTTTGGAGCTATTTCCATTGCTCTTCTTTTTGTTCCTCTACTCAAAGTAATTTATGAGAGATTTCAGGGAAATTAAACCTGCCTGACTCTAATTGATGAAAAATGCAGGTACCTACTTTTTTGATCTAAGTATATAATTTCTCTGTATTTCTTTGAGTAAGTACACACTAAGATTACTATAAGCTTTTCAACCAGACTTTTCACAGTTCTCTCTTTTTAGCCATGTAGGTTTTTCCTGATATCCTGTCTTTCATTTTCTTTACTCTGACTCATTCATCACACATCTCTAATGTGTTTTCCTGTGCTTCACTTTCTCCATCTGTGAAATAAGAACATACATATTTGCTGTTGTTCAAAGGTAATAATAGATATATTAGAAATATCCTACCTAGTCATTGCTATGTTACCATTCATAGGCAGCTCCTTAAATCAAAGTGTAGGGGTACTATCTCTTTGTTGTTCTGAGGCACTCTGATTTGATGTGTTCAAATACTGCTGCTATTTATTCTAAGTTATCTTGAATGAGGAGAAAATACTGTCCCATCTAACATTCTGAGAAGCAAACTTATCCTTGGATATAACCAGGCTGCTTGTTTGTAAATAGGATAAACTATTCATATTTTAGAATATCTCAGGCGATGATTTACATTAGTAAGAGTAGCTGTAAATTGTTACAACAACAGCATTTGGATGGTTGCTTCTTTGCCTGTGTGCTCTTGAGACTGATATTAGATGCTTATGAGAATTTTAAAGATAATGGAGAAACAGGCCCTAGGACTCGCTCATGGAGTACAGATTATGACAGCCCTTCAAAAACATATTCATGCCCTTTCAAGAGAACACCCTGGACCATCTCTTTTCTACCTATATTGCTGTGAGGGATTCCTGATTGGAGAGCAAATCTCTGCGACACTCTGCACTTCAGTCGTCACGGGTGTTGGCTCAACCCGTGTTCCAAAACAATAAAAATTATAGCTGAAGTGCATCTCTTGTGTTCAGATCAGTGTACAAGAAATTACAGCTTGATGAAAATTTAAAAATGTTTTAGCTGTTCATGACCAAAGGGAAATCTCTGGTGCAGATCTAAAAATCTCAACTTTTTTTTTTCCTTTTTTTCCACTAAACAATTCTTCCCCCAGCCAGATACCTAGAGTCAAAACTGTATGGTTAAGCTGGGACTTAAAAAAATACCAACACTAAGATTTTTGAATACATGTTACTAGCAATATATATAAAAAAAACCCTATAATACTATGTCTCTGGTGTTTCGAAAGAACAGTTTTGGAAGCAACTATGAACACACTGCTGCCTGACACCTTGTGCACGCCGCAACCTTGCATGCAGCTTCTCTGACTATGCCTACCATCTCTGCTGTTTTGCGGCTCAAGGAAATGGTCAGTAGGGCACCTTTCACTCAGAGCTTAGGTGGTGGTGGAAGGCAGTGGGATCGCGTGGGAGTACAGTCCCATTCATGTGTGTTTGCATCTCTCTGAAAATATTCTACACAGTCTGGTCCTCTCAGTGTACAAGGAACTAATTTGACATGGTCATTCCCCATGACTATTCACAGTGTGTGGCTATTGTGATGGCTTCTTTCCTGCACAAAGAGAAAGGAAAAAAGTCATAGTTAATTCCTTGCTTTACAGCCTTTGAAACTGCCTGTTTGCCCAAAGCTATGCCGAGAACCTCTCTAACAGAGAACCTTCTTCCTCTGCTGTCTTTCTCCTGCAGCTGTCTCGAGCCTCTGAAGCAGTGATACTGTACTTCTCTGTTAACTGGTTTCAGACTGCTCCTCAAGCAGCACAATTTGCTGCTGCGTCTGGCCCTTCACCAGTAAGTGAATGTTATCTAAATTTTGGTTCAAAATAAGATAAATTACAAGCACTTCAGTTTCAATTTCAGTCTCTGTTTGTTTTTCTCCAAGCTGTATAATTGCACTGCCATTTCTAAATCATTGTTCCCAGCTTCTTGTCACTTAACATCTCTAGCATTTCAAGTAGATTAATCTTGAATCCTTTGTTGCATAAATACATTTCAAATGGAAATAGCAGCAAATCCTAGATGTTCTGAATCTTCTTGTCTTCACACCGTATGTAGCTAATGCTAATCTAAAGTAAAAATCAAGCAAGAATGAGTGTCTGGTGCTCGCCTGCTCTGAGGAGATGGAGATGGGATGGAACATGGAAAAAGGGTCTGATTTTGTACAATCTCTGTACTGCTGAGTGCAGTCTACCTAGCAGGACAGTGATGGATCTGGTGCAGCAGTCAGTTGCTGTCTTTCCTTTGCTGCTATGGTGGACATCCTCTGATTTTATCTGTTATTCAAATAAGCTTAATTTGCATGGGTTAGTGCATAAGTAGAAGGTAGATGGGTTATGGTAAAATTCAGCCTGGTTGTTTGAAATGTGTGCAGAAAGGAAGAATGTGGGAAGAACGAGTACTGTGATACACGTGGCACATACAGGTTACTCTAATTTAGGAAATCCATAGGTACCAAACTTGTTTTGTCAATACTCAATGGTGACCTTTATTTTGTCTTATGACTACAGTGCCATTATTTGTAATTATTTTTCTCGTATTTCCTCTTTTTGATGAAAATATGGCTATTGAGTGGAAAAGAAAACAACCAACCGAAAAACACTACCAGTACTTGAGCAGTCAGTTCTGTACCAGACCCTATACTTCTTGAGAACAATGCTGAAGATATGAAGGGATGGGAACTCAGGGACTTAGAACTGCTCCACAGCATCAATCCATCTCAGATATGACTGGCTCTTTTCATAGCTGTAATTTGGTATTTCCCAGCACAAGCATAAAGCAAAACATAATCAAAAGCTGAATTTTATGAAGTGTTTACTTTGAGTAGGGGAGGCTATGTGTAGGTATGTGTGAGATAATATGTATGTGAAATGGAGGGAAGACCATATGGAGGTCCTATGTGGACCATGTCCATGTCATGTGCTTTGACTTGTAGGAATAGTGGGATCAGGCCAAAGGGTAGATGAATACCTACCTCAGAACTATTATATTGTGAATCTTTAAAGTTGGCATGAGAGAATTTAAAGTCATTTTCCTTTAGAAAATACTTTGCTAAGCCTGTGCCGCCTGTGAATAAGTTGGTCAAGGAGTGAAGACCCATCCTAGCTAGACAGATCTCTAATGGACGAGGTATGGCAGTGGGAGGGCGACTGAATAGAGGATCCAGAAGTTCAACTCAGGGTTGTCACAGCAGGAGAATCATAGAATCATAAAGGTTGGAAGGGACCTCTAGAGATCATCTAGCCCAACCCCCCTGCAAATGCAGGCTCACCTAGAGTATGTGGCACAGGATTGTGTCCAAGTGGGTTTTGAAGATCTGTGGAGAGAGAGATTCCACAACCTCTCTGGGCAGCCTGTTCCAGGGCTCCGTCACTCTCACTGTTAAGAAATATTTCTTTAAGTTCCTGCGGACCTTTTGGTGTTTCAGTAGAGTGAGCATATTCTCTTTAAAAGGAAACCTGGAGTTAAGATGATAGGGACCAAATACAATGGTTTACAAGGGGTTCAGATTCAGAAGTGCAGTGAAGGTTTGGATTTCATCTATGGAAGGAAAGCAGATGGAATAGGAGTGACACAGGGAGGACTGTAGGGTTTTCTATCCCCTGTATCCTCACCCTAATGATCTCTGCCTCCTGCTCTCCTAATGCCTCTTTTGGCATTTCTGTCCCTACTATCCATGCAGCTGCCTAACTTCACATCCCTTGCCCCCACGCTGTTCCCTGCTCATCTTCTTGCACGTGCTGACCATGGATGGGGAAAGGAGGAGTCGGGCAAGATGTGCACAGCAACAGATAGCTAGGAGGCAGCCCCGGGGAGAGCAGGGCTGATTCCTGCTGCGGCTGCTGCCGCACTGCAGCGGGAGGGCAGCGGTGTCTGCTGGTGCTGAGGAGGCGGCTGTGAAGGCTCAGGAGCGCTGCACGGAGCGGGAGCCACCTCTGGGACTGCGCCAGCCCTTGGGAGCGCACGGAGCGGGACAGCTCGTCTTGCGGAGCTGGTAGCAATGATGGAGCTGGGCTTCAGGACACCTGTGTTTGCCTTGGTTGTGCTCAGGAGTCGGTTAACCGTCACCATTTGTGAGGGGAACGGGCCGGCCAGGGCAATGCCATTGTGCAGACATTGCCTGGGCTGCGTTCCTGGCGCCAAAAGCGCCTACACTGTTGGTAGCCAAGCAAGTTAAGTGAAACCAAAACAATTCCCCACCTGGTTTTGGAGCAGGAAGCATTGCTGGGCTGCTGTCCTCATAGCAGAGTGACGACCAGTGCTTTCTGAGCTAGACCTTGTGTCTGTGTATTTCGCTGATAAATACTGGCATTTATTCTTTTCTTTAAACTGCAGACCAGGCATCCCTTCTTTGCTTTCCTCACTGACAGCATGGAAAGAAGAGTCAAAAGGTGGGGAAAGCAAAAAAAGCCCGTGAGCAAATTTGAATAAATTAAAAAGTAATTTTCAAAGCCTACAGAATAGAAATGATGACAGCATTTAAAAAAATTCTCCTCTCCCTGCAAAGCCTTTGACTTCTTGTCAGCTTTGGATAATTTTGCTTGTCAAAATTGGGTGTCAGTCTGCAGCACTGCAGGGCTAAGACCAGGGAAGCCAAAATCAATTGTGTATTGGCCTGAGTAATCCTTGTTCTGGCTGTGTGAGACTTGAGATCCAGCACAGATAACTGAAAATAGTCCTCATGGAGGGTATCTACATAGTAATAGTGCTAGGATAGTTTAATTCCCACTCAATAAAAATCTTGCATAGAAAATGCTCTGTAGCCAGAATTACAAGGATTTGGCTCCAGGATGTGGCTGTGGAAGAATCCGTGGCTCAGCTGCAGTAGGACATTTGGTTCTTAACTGGCCTTTCCAAGTGCTTTGTATTGATTTTCTGATGGCTGTGTGTGCTGTAGGACTTGCTATGTACTCGCACTGTTGTTTAGAGTTGTTGGCTGTAGGGAGGTGAATTCTGCTGTCATTTTACTGCAGCGGGGATACCAGTATGCCTAGGGAGAAAACTCCAAGGGTTTGGGGCAAGGAATTGATGTTGCCACCTAAAGAGTTTGTAGTGGGCATCCGTTTTCTCAGTGGTGGAGATGGCCAGATTGACCTTATCAAATAACAGTAGGTTGTTATAAATGCGTTAGTGACATGTTTTTTTCAGGCTTTCCCATAATTTTTCAGCATAAGTGAAATGGGTAGTTGGATCAGTTAAAAGCAGAGAGATTGAAATTTATTTTTTTCATATTAAGAAAACAAAGTGTCAACTAGTAATTGATCAAAAGAGGGTAAGATTTGTCACTTTCAGGAATTAACTTCAAAACAAAGTGTTTTTCTGTGGTATAACTGAAAGTGAATTAAGGGTAAGATGTTTCAGAGGAGCTCAAGTAAAGAGTAGGGAAGGAATTTAATAAAGGTCACATTTCAATTAGCTCTAATTTCAACAGTCTTCTCTGTGTTATATCAAACTGTCTTGAAAACAACTGTGTAAGAGTAAGTCTAATGTTTTTCTTGTATGTGCTGTTCTATATGCTTGAATTTTGTGTGAAAGGAAAGGAACAAACAAAAAGGTTGCCAGGCTTACCACTGATAATCTACTTCAGCAAAACAGGACTAATATTTTTTACAGAAATCCTGCATGAGGAAGCTCCTGACAAGCTGCATGCATTTTTTGTGTTTTGGCTTATTCCTTTCATGAAGATTCAAAAAATATCCATATGAATAAAAGAATAGCTGTTATGCCTGTAGTATAAGATTGTAAATATGGATGCTTGCACATAGCTATTGTAAGATCACTTTAGGCGTCTGAATTGGCACTGTTTGCTCTATGTTGTAACATTGACCCTGAAAGGTAAAGGGGTACCTGCCTGTCTGAGGTAAAGATTGTCTCAGGGAAGATCCAAGGATTTAGAGTACAAATATGTTATCAATCTTTAACCTGTCTGTCAACATCAGAAATGCTTCATTACTAAAGGTCTCAACAAAAGGCCTTAGGCCTCAACAAATGCATTCCCTAGCAGGAGCTCACCCTGTCCAGGAGAATAAATACCAGACCTATTTTGTAGAAGGCTGTAAACTAAACCCCTAGTCCAAAATTTTCCACCAGGATTTCAGGATCAGCTGTCATAATAAAACTTCTTTCTACATGTAATGCAATCCAGGCATACTTTAACATCAAAGAAGTCCCTTAGTGGTAGTAAGATCATTAACAAATAACTAAAATCATTTTGAGAGGTTCTTTTACCTCATTTTTAACCCGATGAAAATTCTACCCTTATTTGTTGGATGTTCTTTTTATTTCACTAGAGGGCACTATTAAACAGAAAATACTGTAATTTGTTTTACCTTGCAGATGAGAAGAGACATCCCCTGCACTCAGCTACAGAAAATCCTGAGAGAAATTCAACTTTGAGCAACTGTTCTTAACTTTTTTTTTTTTTTAAACAGTCCTGTCACTCTACTATCCTTAGTCTTTTCCATTGGGGGAAAAAAAGCTATAGAATCATGTCAGCCAAATCTCAGACTTATTTCACCATTATATGTGCATTAAGAGGAGCGTCTCCAGCAGGTCGAGGGAGGTGATTCTACCCCTCTACTCAGCCCTGGTGAGGCCACATC
>JAWLRI010000912.1:2258934-2273951 GCA_034781795.1 Crypturellus tataupa | reverse complement strand
GAGACTCCACAACCTCTCTGGGCAGCCTGTTCCAGTGCTCTGTCACCCTCACTGTCAAGAAGTTCTTCCTTAAGTTCGTGTGGAACTTTTGATGCTTCAGTTTGTGGCCATTTCTTCTAGTTCTCTTGGTGGCCACCACTGAAAAGAGGACGGCCCCATCCTCCTCACTGCCTCCCTTGAGGTACTTATAGACACTGATCAGGTCCCCTCTCCGTCTTCTCTTCTCCAGGCTGAACAGGCCCAGCTCCCTCAATCTCTCCTCATGGGGCAGATGTTCCAGGTCCCTGATCATCCTTGTGACCCTAAAGAAGTTTGCAGGTTTTGTCAGCAACCTATATATATTCATCCCTTTTCAAAAGAAGGGATTATTTTTTATGCCGTACAATGTTTCCCCTAACTGTACACAGTATGTAGCCTATTGCACAGACTGCATGGATTTTCGTGGGCACTTATACTACTGCAGAGTTACTGTAGGCAGTGAAGTCAAAAGCTCTAACTCTTTGCCATTACTACAGCACTCAGAAATGATGGAGCACAAATAAGGACATCTTTGGGAATTTCATTTCCTTCCTGAATTGTGGTGAAAATATCAGTCTGAATAATCTAGCTCTGGTGTCCTTTGGCTTCACAGACACTACTGTATTGTTCTGCAAAGGCAGAATGTGGCACCCAGGAGGGAGCTGAATCCGAGACCTAGAGGAACACTTGCGTTCCTATGTCATAGTATAACTGGCAAGTTTACAGATGAAAAAGTCAGGCATTTTCTTATCCTTTCACGTGCTAAGAGAGTAGAAGCTGTTGGCTGAAAACAGAAATTAGTGCCACAGTATGCTTATACACAAAAATAAGTGGCCATGCTTGAAAAGTTTATATTTCCCATTTTCAGTATGGAAAATATTTTGTAAAATGTAGCATGTTTTAGAATGGAATAAACTTTCCTAGTGCAAAACTCTCTATAAAATGATATTTTATCTAGCTGTCATTACAGATGTGCTGGGTTTATTATGCATTGCAAATTCATATCAACTAAAATAAGATAATGCAAGTATACAGTTCCTTTACCATGTCCCAAATGTGCTTACTTGAGAAGTTTTCTCACTGTAATTTGGGGATGCTAACCTGCAGGCTGTATTACCCTTTTATGAAAATAGTTTGTGTATTTGATTACAGTCCCATGGAATTTAAGCTGGTAGGTTTTACATTATAGCCTTTGATTTAGAAGATTTTGACAATTCTTTGGAAATCCTGAGTACCGAGTATCTAAGATATGGACTGAATTTTCAGGTGGACTAGAAATTATTTTAAAAATAATCCAGAATTTTAGGTAGTTTTTGTATAATTTTATTAGATGCTTGAATGTTTTGGGGAAATCTTAAACTGACCAGTATCCATAGGAAAACAGGACAGTAATTAGTCTACAAGAAGCTTTGACTTTTATGGTAAACTGAATTTCATTTTTCTTACTGCCCATTAGGCAATAAGAAAGTCAAAAAGTAACTTCAAATTGCCTCATGAAATAGCACAGGAACCCTGTGTTACAAAACCAGCTTGGCTGCACTTGTGATTCATATTTCATTCTCATTGAAATTGTGACACAAGTGGTTCATCTCTTTCAGTATTATCTCTCAGGTACTTTAGTAGCTTAGCATTTTCAGGGAAACGGGTAGTACTTAGCAGGTCTTTCCCCTACCTACTCGAGGCAGACTAACTATCTGCTGGGGCTTTGGGAAGTTTAGAACTGCTGAGACTGTTGTAAATTCAACGGAAACCTGACAGCTACAGGGTCTAGTTAAATTAAAAACAAACTAACAAACAAACAAGCAAATAAATAAATTATAGTATCTTGTTATGTCACATTGCTCCTCAGTTGCAGTGATTTCAGCTCTCACATGGTTCAGGATGCCCATTACCGAGTACTTTGCTTTGCACATCTGTGAACAACTGCATGGGAGGCAGGAGGCAGTGGAGAACCAGGCTGTGTTCTGCAGTGTCACAATGCAGCTGATCTTTAAACATACGTGGGTTTGGGACAAAAAGAGGAGCTTTGATTTTCTTTTGAGATTGCTCTGATTAATGCAATTATTTTAATAATATTCTATCGAAAAGTGACCAATTTCCTTCCCATTCTTCCCACTGAGATCTCACCAGGATTTTACACGGTCTTTGAAGAAAGGCTAACCTGCTTCATGTTCACTAATGAGAAGCCCTTCTGCTTGATGTGAACAGATCTTCTATACTCATGGTGGGCAGCACTCATTTTCCTTTCAAGTACAGCAGAATCAAGTGTACCTGCTTTTTAATGGGATACCACAAAGGGAACTGGGCACCTGAGCCCTGGGCTGGTGTCCCTCCTGAGCAGATTTGTGATCCTCAGTTTTGTGAGGGTGTAAAACCTCGCTAGGGGGTTGTTTAGACTGCTCAAACACGTTGTGGAGCTTTGCTTAAGAGGGGAAGTGTAAAGCTGTATGCTGGCCAAATGTCAATGAGATTCTTATTTACCAGGTACCTTAATTCCTCTTACAGTTGTTCTTCACTATTTGCCCTAAACTGTTGTGTGCTGTTGCTAGGTGCTGCTAAGTGTTTATTGTGTTTTACCTCAATGGGGAATTGTAGAAGTGATAACTGCAGAATAGCACTGGTATCTAATAAAACTGTAATTCCAAAATGAGCTCTGCTTTCTCTAGCTTATTACTTTTTCAGAAATTCTTCCTTTGGGATAAAAAAAATGTTGAGTTAGAAAGGGATAAGGACAGTTCATGCAGGTTTAGATACAAAATTCCTCTATTCAAAGGATATCACTTGGCAAAGAAGATATTCCTTCCCCATTTCCCAGAATATCTTGCCTGTCCTTTTTCTTTGGCTGGAATGCTTGGAGGTGCACAGCTGCAGAGTTAAGATGTAATGGGGACAGATATCCCCAGCAATAAAACATGAAAGTAATATTGACAAAAAGTAATGAAAATAATAACCCTTAGGTTATGGTCAAGCTAAAAATTGTTCTTTCCATTTCATGTGAGTTAAATGTCTAAAGATAGGTGATATTAAATACTGGGAGAATCACAGGTACAAATGTAGATGCATTTTTGTATGTACATCTGCAGCTTCTGTATAAAACTCAGTATCTAGAGGCTAGTTATTAACCATATCAAAAATGACAGCAATCATCCCTTGCATTCCTTTAATATCTTTTTGTATTTACTGTTATGAACAATCATGGTTAAGTTAATACGAATAAGAAGCAGCCAGTGAGAGATGGGAAACAAGCAGAAGTTACATATAGAGGCCATTTGTTCCTGTCCTTGTAGATAAGAGGAGGTTTATTTATGTAATAGTTACAGAAAAAAAAGTAAAAACAGCAAAAGAAGTTTATGTCTTAAAAAATAAACAAAACCACACACCAAAATACTTTCCTATCATTTGGAAAATGAATAGATATTTTGCAACTGATGAGAAGGACATACTGGGACAGTTTTCCACCTTGTTTTTTGTGCATTTTGGATGTCAATAACTGAAGGAACTCCTGGCCTCAGGGTGTTCAACAATATTTCTAATAACCAGCTTACAGGCACGTGCTTGGTTACAGGCACCTGCTTGTGGAGCACCAACTGCTACAAACTGGTTTGACCGAGTCCTGCTTCCTACAAGTTCTGCATGTCCTGTCATTTTGCTGTATTAAAACTTCTGAGCCAGTGGCAAACCTTTGTACAACTGGAGGAAGGCAAAGCTGCATTTATCTGTAAACACAGCTAAAAGTCTATAGTATTTTTTTATAATAAGGGCAGGTTATACTTGACTGCAGAAAACTCAAGGGTTTTTGAGACCCACAGAAGAGTGAGCCAGGGAAACACCGCACAGAGTTTGACTGCAGTCCCAAGCAGCTGCTGGAGGGCCTGGACAGACAGACAGCAGAGAGGCAAAAGCCGGTGGGAAAGACTCTCATCTGAGAAGACTGATAGCGAGAGCTATGTATAGATGCATGCTGGAGAGGAAAACTGTTTTAATAATTAATGATGGTCATAAAGCACAATGTAGCCCGATTATAGCACCCACACAAAAAGTAATTATGCAGGCTCTGCCGCAATATATTGATTGACTGATTTGATGTATAGTTTGGGCTTTATCCTTTGAGAAGTGTTTTATGTGGCTGTATTTATAAAAAGAGTTATGTTTCTGCCTTTGGCCACTGTAGAATTTGCAAACTATGCAGTCTTTCAAACTCATTCTTGCAAATCCACTATTGCAAGAGAACAAAGATTTAAAACTGAGAGAGGATAAAAAGGTGCAAAGAATGGAAAATAAACTGGTGATGGCCGAAAATCTAAGAGTGTAGGATCATTACATGCCTCTGACCCAGTCCATAATTGCAATCTATGTACTGCAATTCCCGCTGATCAAATCCTGTTAGCTAACCTTTTCTTTTTTTTTTTTTTTTTTTTTTTAATTTGAGTTAAAAATAATTCCTCTGTGTTGCTTGCAATGCTGCTTTTTAGTAGTTGTGACTAGGCATTCTTGCCTCTTTTTTTTTTTTTTGGTATCCTTGCGGTAACAGCCTAGAAATGAGTGTTGAAGCCCATGGAATAGTGTGTGTGCAGATCATTAGCTGTGTAAGTCCCATTTATTTTAATTTAGCTCCATTTAACCTCAAGTATGTTCTCTTGAAAATAATTTTCCGGAACTGTCCTCCAAGTATCTTGGAAAAGGTTCCATGCTTGAATAAAATCAGTTAGTTCAGTTCACTGGTGTACACATAGTTTATGAAGATTTAGTTGAGCTGACTTTAATCCTACCAGCCCAAATGTTGTGAGTTTGGTACCATGTGCATGTCTACGAGTCCCAAAAATAGAGAGGCTGTGAGTGATTCTGGTGCTGACTTTTCATTTTGTGGTGGCTGCACCTCACAAGGCTCGAGGAAAGAGGACTCGAGGTCCTTCTCAGGAGCTGCCAGCATGGCTGTGTTTTACTAGATGCCATTCACACTCAACGCTGTGAAATGGTAGGACGTAATTTCCTTTCTCTGGAAAATAAAATACGTGATGAATAGTCAAACCAGACCAATGTGAGCTCAGCCCTAATCCTGCCCTACGACCACCAAGTCATACAGCCAGCACTGGAAACTGGCAATCAGACCTTGGTCAGGAACGCAGACTAGGGCAGTAATAGGCCTCTGCTTTAAACTCCGTTGGTTTCCTTTACAGCCAATGAAGAGACATAGGCAGGTCCAAAGGGCAGCCGAGCTTGTCTGTACTACTCTTTGGAGGTGCCTGTCTCATTCACGGGATATAAAAGGAGCTTTGGGCAACTGAATTCACATCGTACGTACCAGAAGTTAGGTAGGACAGACTGAGGCCAGACAGTCCTGTTGTGGGGCCTGAGCATGTGTCTCTCCTTTGACGGCTTCATGATCCTGAAGACTTGAAGTGGTGCAGAAAGCCTAGACGCGCAGAGAGAAGCCATCATACGTGAGGATTTGAAAGAGTGGTTCACTCATTAGATTTTAAACAGAAAGGGGAAAGGGAAACAGATGCAGTTGTCACTGAGATATTTGTGAGATAACTGAAAAAAAAAATTCTAGAGACTGGATGAATAAATTGTATTTTAACTTGCTGCTGGTGTGCTGCTATGTAATCCTTTATGATGTAAGGTTTTAGCCAGAGGGGACAGGAAATTAATCAATTCTAGCATGTGAGTGTCAGTAATTGTTTTTCCTAATATGAAATAGAAATGAAATGTACTGCAAAGAATGTTTCAGCTATGGGAAAGATCAATCTACTCCTGAGGCCCCCATGCTTGTTAATCAGTTACTTCCCTGTGAATAGATTCTCACTGATCGTTAAAAAGTCTGGAGGCTTGTGTTTTAAAAACATTGATGCTGCTGCAGGCAAGGTGATTGCCGCCATTAGTTCCTCTTTATGTCCGGGGAGAATCTGGCATCAATTTAGGAACCCAGAGGATTCCTAAATTGCTTTCCCAATGCCTTAAATTCAAAAAGTCCTTATTACATTCACAGGCGGATTATTGCTATAGTGGGAAACTTCACCTTTATTAATCAGTATGATGAATTGGAAAATAAAAGTGATTGTAAATAAGAAGTATTGTCTTATTTTTAAAGGTATTTTACACTTTTCATTCCTGTGCTATGTTTTGTACGTTCTTCTTGGTAGCCACAAAGAGCAAGCTGAGAAAAAACTTTTTTTTTTGCAATTATTGTTTGAAGAGAAACTCTCAAGTGTGTTTCAGTTTAAACCAAATCTGACCAATTTCCACCCAGACTTCCAACCCAGTGATTTTTCTGCAACAATCCATCATTATACTTAATGTCTGCCTGAGAAACAAACAAACAAATAAAATGTGAACTAGCCAGGTTCCCTCCATCCAGAACTTGTCTGAAGTTCTTAAGCAAACTTCAACAAAGACTGCTGTATCCTTACTTGAAATGGGCTTTCATTCTTTATCTTGACTTCCTGCAGGAACAGGTAAAGACAGTGCCAAATGTATTTAGTTTTCCAATAAACTGAGAGAAAGGAGCTGTGTGTAGGACTTGGTTAAAGAGGGTCTTTCATAAGAACTCAGCATGGGTCGTAGCGGAGGTGACATACTGTTACTGATGGCTTCACTTGGACTTGTTGAAGCCAGGCCGAGCACATGTATCAATGAGGAGAGTTTTCTCTTAATAAATATGTAGATATGTAGTTGAAACTGATAGGCAGTAGTAGTTCCTAAGATGGATTAATAGTTTCTAAGATGGATGATTTTTACAGGCATAGTTCCAACTCAAGCATAATATTTTCCTTTAGGCTATCATTTTTATGTGACCTAGCCTTTAACTGATTAGACTTTGTGACTACTCGTGTCCCAGTGGCAGGAGTGAGAAAAAGCACTGGTTGACGGTCTTCCTCAGTGTGTCTGCACTGGAGAGGCAGTCAAGCTAGCTGTAGTCAAGATGGAATAGCAGAAGCAACCTAGGTGTTGTGATGAAGAGACTGCTTGACACTGTGAGGACAGTGCTTCCAAAAGGCTGTCCTGTTAGTTTAGAGATGGTTATGCTTTGCTCCTGGGTGTCCTCCTGGTGATCCAAAGATGCTTCTTGAGACATCAGATTTGCTCCATGAAATGACAGGAATTGTCTGTTCTTGAAATAAATGTGCACTTCTACACAAAATAGGGAGGCAAAAATAAAAGTAATGAGTGAACACTTATAGTTTGCTCAATTTTTTACCTAGCTGTAAATTAACAGATGCAGCAGCATAATGAGTTGCTGTGGCACAGGATAGGCAGTGATTTCTCAGGTTAAAATAGGTTGTGGAGGACTTTACAACACGAGACTTGTATCATATATCCTCCTAGAAGGTAAATGTATTTTTAAAACCCAATTGTGCGAAAAAAGAGGGTCTGGATAGTTGAAAAGATGTCTCTATGCAGATTTTAACAAGGAAGTACTTGGAATTTTTTTTTGGCAGAGTTTATTTTTGCATTAAGGACCATACAAAACCATATGAAGAGTGGCAGGATAGGTGATACTTTGTGAGCCATTTCTGGCTATCTTTAGCCTTCTTATCATTTACCACTGAGCTGTCAGTTCTTGTGGTATTGGAATATTGTTTCCAGGACCTCTGCTTTGGTGAGCGGAGTAGTTGTTCCCCTGAAGGAAAAATAGTTTTCCCTGGAGTTGAGAATGGACTACAGAAACCACTCTGCCTACCTCAATTTAATTGACTGGCAGGGCATTCCCCCCCCACCCCGTTTTTTTTTTTTTTTTTTTTTTTTTTTTTGTGGTGTATGCGATTAGTGGGAGAGTTGACTTCTTACATTTCCAGATTGCATCGTCACATACCAGGAATACCCAAGGCTGGGCAAGGCTGGGGCACTGTCCTCTGTGAAACAGCAGCCTTTTCTGAATGGCTTGCATTTCTTCTGCTACTAGATCTCCTCGAGCTTTTTCTGCTTGTCTGTTTCCCTTTGCTCATCTAGGAACCTAACGTTAGTTACCTCCCTCAGGTCTTTTTGATTTTAGATTTTTCCCTGCGATTAATCATCTCTGTCAAGAGAAAAAAAAAAAAGAAGCAGATTTACAGGCAGCTTGTGTAAAAAGAGAGATCTAGCTACTGGATTCACTGACATTATGGAAATTTACTTGATAAGGATGTTACTCGCAAGGCTTGTTGTTGAATTAGTCTCCCTTTACACCTTCTTTGTTAATTTTATCCTGAATATTTCCTCTGTTATTCTATCATGTGAGTCCGTGCAGCCCACTGCAGAATGTAGCATACCTTAAATCCAGGACATGTAATGACTTTTAGGCACACTTGTCCAGATCTAGCAAAAGAATAAGAGGGCTGGAGAGCTCCTCGTTTTGATTTTGAGACATTTTTTGAGTCAAATTTTAATTTCAGAGAGTTTTCATTTAAATGTAAATATAAATAGTGAACTTGAAAAGATTGGAAGAGTTTTCACGGTGGATCAAACAATTTTTTTCTATTTTTTATGGTATCACTACTGGTCACTGTCACTGGTCACTGGTCACTCTCAGTGACCAGTAACTTACAGTGGAAAGTAGAAAGGTGGGGGAAGTTTCACAGTAACTTCTTTACAGTAAACTCATGGTGATCTATACAAAGGAATAGATAGTTCTCCTGCCTGGAGCTTCTAGGCAGTATAATAATAACCACTTTTTAAAAATAATATGATTGCTGTTTTTTCAGTAATAATCTATGCATAGAAATTTTCCCCCTCATCTCCTTAATCTTACCTTCTGTCTAGACAGGTTGCTGTAATGCTCTTGTCTGCCTGTTTAGTAGTAGCCGTGAGAAAGCAAAGGCATGGAAATAGTGCTCTGATATAGATTTGCCAGGTTGGATGAGTGCCCTAAAATGTCAGATAGATGCTTTATACTCAAATTCTGAGGAAGATACTCCCACCTCTAGCCATGGGGCACAGAACTGAAGCTGAGTGTATGAGTTCTTATCAGTGATAAGAAGACTGGGCCCATGACAAGAAATTAGACTGAGGCTGTGCATGAGTAAGCTACTCGTGGGACCTGGCCTGTAATTGGCCTGTGTCCTTTATCCTGTGGAAATGAGGTTAGCATGGCCCACAGTTCTTACATTATAGTTCTGGCCTGCGGTCTGCCCTTGTGCTTTTCCGGTGTACCCATAACAGGAAGCTGACTGAAATGTCTTGCATAGCCTGACTGCAGTATTACTGGCCCGGATGACACTGATAATGTGGGGAAATCCACATTAATGCTTTTTTTTTTCTTTTTTTTTTCTTATTTTGTCTTCTGTTTTTGCATTTTCCGCAGTGCATTTTTCCACCTAATCTTGCTTTAAAAGTTTGGAGGAGAAGGCCTTGAGAAAGTCTTCATTCAGGATCCTGGCAATAGCAACAACACAAGTAGCCTGCATGAAGACTTTCTCAAGGCCTCAGGAGATTACTGTGTTGTTCTGCTGTTGCAGAATGAATACAGTTTATTACTATTTACATCACTTTTTCCTTTGCATGTCAGTTTTTTGGCATACTTTGCAAAACTATCCAATTGTTTCATCAACATTTAACATTGCCATCTTTTCTACACTAAACTGTGGAGCCCATGCTAAAACCAGAACTCATCAGTGTTTGAAAGGATAACCTTAAAAAATGTGCAGGGTGGAGGGATGCTATTGCAGTCTGGTGATGCTGGTGGCAGTGAGCACTGAGTGATGGAGGGAAGAGGAAGTCCCCTGCAGATGCTGCAGTGATATCGGGCTCTGCTCCTTCCTTGCTGAGGTGGGTGAGCTAGAGCACAGCAGCTGGGCATTCCTGCAAGATGGTTCTACTTACGGCTACAGCTGGGAATGTTGTTGTTCCAAAGATAATAAAAGAACTATTTAATCTATAGGATGGTTTGGCACAAGAACAAACAGGTACAAAACTGGCCCTGAATAACTCGAGACTGAAATTTTAAAAGAGCCTCTAACCATTAGAATAGAGAGGCATTGAGGAGGGAGAAGGGGGATGTAGGTAGCAGCATGGCATTGCTGCTGCTTAATGAGTGCTCCAAGATGTTATCATCTGTTTAGCAAGGGACTGGTCTCTGAGGCAGATGCAGAATTCTCATACTGGCTTCTGTGTTCTCATCTGTTTTCCTCATTCTGTCCCTTTCCTGGCCAGGATAATAATGATGATCAGGCTTTTCTAACTTTTTTTTTTTGAGAGAGGGAGAGTTTTACTCAAGATACCTTGAATTGACCTCTACCTCTTAGGCTTTTTAGGCACCATGATTGCAACAATATAATGGCATGACATCCTAAAGAAGCCCTGCTCGCTAGCTGACCCTAAATTACAGTGGTCAGTTGTGTTGTTTAAAAAACGTTGCAGCAACGCCAGTGCCTTCTGTCTGCTCGCCCAGCTTTGCTGCCAGGCAGGCAGAACAGTCTTAACTCTCAGATAGTCTTACTGATAAAATGTGATATTTCCAAATCCTTCATACAAATCTTGTAGAAAAGGAAAAATTTCCAGGTGTGCTCACTATAAAAACTTGAAATTCATGTAAATGTGCCTGTAGTTGGATGGGATGATAATATCTCCTGTAAAGATTCAGGGGGCAACACCATCCGGTTTTTACCATCATGTCTTATGTTCTTGTATTCATAAAATACTTATTTTTCAAATATAAAGAAAATATCTGTATCCTCAGTCTTCTCAGAAAATTACAAAGCCAAGTCCCACCCATTTCAAGTCAGATTTCTATGAGGCAGGGAGAGTCAATGGACTCCAATATAGCATTTAAATGCTGTGCTTTCAGATAAAGAGCAATGCTTCTATCAACTCGGTACAATTCCATATTCAACAATAGCTTTTTTTTTTTAACCACAATGAAATATGCCTACTGTGCTTAAAAAATGGGTTATTTTGGCTCCAAATTGCTGCTTCCCTCCTACTCAGTATTCTGACACTTGAGATTATTTCTGCCTCATCCTTGAAAGCTTTCCCAGTACATATTAGGCAAGCTGAAACTCATAACCAAAGTCCTGTCCTTGCATGACTTTTGTCTCTCATAAAAAAAAAAGAAATTTGTTCCTCTTTCCTGATGAAGATCCACATAGCTGACTCTTTAATTTGATGTCTCAGACTTCATTGACATCTTATCAATCGAGTTTGTCCTTCCCCCTTATTTAAATATGAAAGGGAAGTGGCATATTCTGAAAGGCTAAACCTCCTATTTTTAATTTATGTCACTCCATCACCTAAGCCAGATCACCTTAATAGCAACCACTTCAATAAAGTCCAACTGTCTGAATGTTTCTACTTCTGACAGTCTTGTGCTAAACACTTCTGTCATTCAAGCATTGTGCCATATAATTTCCTTTTTTAATCTCTCTATCTATGCCCATGCTCAGACTTCTGTTTTCCCACCCAGTTTAAAACTTGGGTTTGCCTTTCATCCTTGTGACTTTCCAGAGAGATTTTCCAGAGCTGTAGTTATTATGCCTCAACCAGCTCTTTAGGTCTAGCGTCTCAGGCTAAGGAGTAACTTAATACTCCCCATAAAAGAACAGAGATTGGACATCAAGAGGGGGTTTTTCTCAGTCCCCTCTTATTTGTTATCTAGCATGCTGCTTTTTTTTTCAAAGGCCCTCGTTGCAGACTCAGCTCTGCTATCATGACTGTAAACCTAAAAGGGCTGAGGCTTCAAATTTTGAGAAGTTTGGACATATCTGAAGAGTAACCTTTACAATCATATCAAGACACTTAAACACGTGTTTTTTTTTTTTTTTTTTTTTTTTTTTTTTTGTGGTGACAAGTTGTTTAGCTGTTTACTCTCAGATAATGCAGGATAAATCTATCAGAAAAGTTAGAGTGAGGCTGTATCAGTCTGGCATAACAGATAAGAACCTTCCTGACCATTAGAATTTTCAAAATCCTGACTTTTCTACATTTAACAAAATGTTTTTTAAAAGCCATATTGCTCTTTTTCATGCTTTCCCCTCTAATATCGAGTGAAACATTTACATAAACTCCAATGTGGTAATTATCAGAGTGCTACAGCTAGGTAGAAAAAGGAATGTGAGAAGAGTCTTGTTGCTGCTATAGACTCTTCTCAGACTTAGTTAAAAAGAGAAGCCATTAGGTAGTATGTCAAGAGAGTTAGGTAGCTACATATCAATGAAATTCAGTGGGATCTGAAAATCCTCGTTTTTTTTTTTTAGCTTCCTCTGAAAAGTCCAACTTTAAACCTTATTTTTGTTGGTTTCCTTTTCCATAGTTGGATTCAGAAAGTCCAGACTAATTACTATTTTCCTCTTACTACACCCTGTCACTTCTTGGAGTGGCTGTGATTTCTACTGTCAAGCAAGTGCTACATTTTTATGAGTTATGTTCTCCTTCTCTGAGTGTGTGGAAAAGAAGGAGGATCATTTAGAGTGGATTTATAACTTGTTTTTTTTTAAGAGTTGTTGCATTTTACTTTCTTAAAACTGTTTGCTTGGACTGCTCTATCTTTCTATTCTGTTCAACAAAGCAAACTTCATATGAATTTATTTTTTTCTAAAATAATGTTCTGAAGAAGTACAGAAATATTTAGTATAGTTTCTATTTTCTTACAGCTCAGATAACACGTCTGAGGAAACGGACCCTGGAAGCTTCCTTGTTTTATTGAAACACTGTTCTTTTGTTGTTGATTTTTTCTGTTTCTTGACTTTCATTTCAAGCAGTGTCTTCCTGCAAACAGACTATGAGAATCAAGATTCCCTATGGCAGAGACAGATGAGTTCTCTGCAATTTATGACCTTTGTTTTCCCCAAGAAAATAGATCAGGAGATGGGTGAATGCAACAGGATGACCATATAGACAGCTCTCCACTATCCAGCGTATTTGAGGACTGACATGGTGCTTCCCATCACTCCTGTGTTAGCCAGACTTTTCCACCAGTCGGGTTAAGATACAGAGTTGCCTATTTGGAGTCTATCAGATACGAGCAGTTCAGGTCCAGCATTACCCCCACAGTGATAGTTACTGCTTTTACTTCTCTGCACAAAGTTTCTAGCTCTGATTTTGGCAGGATTTCCAAGCCTAAGAACAGCGTAACAACAATGTGCGGCACAAGTCACTCCCATGGCTTTGTGTGGAACCTCTTTTTCTCTACCCCTGGTTGTTATGTTTGGAGCTGCTCAGAAGAGCCCAGTGCATCTCACATGCTCCCTCTTGGCTTTTCATGCCCTTCTGGTCCTCCCTCTGGACAAACAGGTTGTTGAACAGCGTGTCTTTGGCATGCCTGGGGACAAGGTACAACCTCCTCACAGCCTGGATCTTAGGGCAATTAGCTACTCCTTGGCTATTCCTGCCTAAAATCACCTTGTATTAAATAAGACTAATATTAATTGATTGATACATTTGAATAATTCAGTCTGCTTAGCTGAGTGCTTGTTACACAGTTTTCCTCTTCCACAGTCAAAATAAAGAATGAATTTCAAGATATAATCTTTCCCTGTTTGCAGGCCAGTGCAAAACTCCCATTGACTTTATCTGGTCTAAGATTTTTCACTAAGCATGTTTATTTGTTTGCTGTTTCTGATGTTTTCAAGCAGGAGAATGTCATAGGCAGTAGCAATAACCCCGAAAGATAGATAATGGTCTGGATCGAAGTGATTTCAGCTCAGAGACAAGTGTTGATATTGCAGACCTACTACAAAAAGTGTTTGGCGGGCTTTTCTTACCAACATTTATATGCAGTGATAGTTGAGCATTGGCCCACCTTACTGCCTTCTGTGAGTCACTGGGAAAACAGGAATTTCCTTCTTATAAAAGCTAAATTGAAGCATTGAGATGACTGCTAACTGCATACACTGAAGTATGTACAGTCCTCTGCTGCACTCATCTGTTGTCATCACTGGTCATTTATACTGGTCATTTATATCTTCATTCTTCTGACACATCATGATGTAGGAACTAACCACATGAATGGACCTAAGCTTTGATACAGTGGTCCTTTATAACTGGGTTGTGGTTCTTTGCAGATTCTTTTACTATAGAGTGAAACAAGACTGGTAAGGACTTGAGGGAAGGTTTGGCTACTGCATCATCACTGGGTGACATCTTAGTCCTGGAGGAAAGATTCTTGGCAAGTAAAGGCAGCTACTGTGTATGACAGATCTTTCTGATCAGGTTCTGAGACAAAAGAAGTGACTGATAGAAATTATGTTTAAAATAGAGGTTTGGCTGCTCTTTAGCTTACTTTGAATCCTGTTACGTCCTCCAACATCCCGTGCTTGTAGCTGTAATTTCCCAAAGGCCCCGGCAATTCTAAACCTCTCTAAACTGGATTCAGATTAAATAAGAATGAATATAATTTGTGAAAAAAAAATCTAGCGTGGGTGAAAAAGTATTGTTTTGTACCTGTTTGAAGTCATATTGACATTTTTCATTAATTAACAAAAGATTAATGTGAGATGTGTTTTGTTTTCAGGTACTGACTAATCCAGAGATTTTCTGGCAAGATTAATGATGCTTTCTGCTTTAACCAATTGAAAGTTGCTGCACAGATAACAGGCTAGTTACAGAGAATGGAAGTTACAAACCAGGCTTATTGCCCGTGCTTATGGTTGGGACCTGAAGTGAGACTAGACAACAGAGGCAGATTCTGCTGATGTGGGTTTTGTTTTATGGACATTTTTAGGGGGATGAAAGAAGTGTCTGCTTCACATAATGCCCTCCATGGTCAGTAGGAGAGTAATGGAGGTTGAGGAGTTCAGTCAGTGAAGTGCTACCCTTGGGGTAGCAGAGCCTGTTAAGCTCAAAGAGAGTAGGGGAGTTACAGGACTGACAGTCCCACTTGTATCACTTGTATTTTCTGCTTCAAAAGTTTTGGATGTTTGTTCACAGCTGAACTTTAAATGATGTCTAATTGAGTGTTGAATTAAGCACTTTCAAAGTAGCTTTCGAGGGGAAGAAGTTGACGGGGAAAGGACCCCTTCCCTTCCCTTCCCTTCCCTTCCCTTCCCTTCCCTTCCCTTCCCTTCCCTTCCCTTCCCTTCCCTTCCCTT
>JAWLRI010000912.1:2240122-2258834 GCA_034781795.1 Crypturellus tataupa | reverse complement strand
CCCTTCCCTTCCCTTCCCTTCCCTTCCCTTCCCTTCCCTTCCCTTCCCTTCCCTTCCCTTCCCTTCCCTTCCCTTCGTTTCAAAAAAAGGGGGATGGAGGAGGGAATCCTTAGTGTTTAGTCCCTGGCAAAACTAACATTTCTCTCTGTATGTGGCAGTTTGAAACAAAGTGGAGTGAAACGTTTCCTTTTCTTGAAATCTTCTTAGAGCGAATCCCAATTATATGCTTAAGTCCCAGTGCTCCCACTGCAAATGAAGCATTGGGGAAATCAAAAAATTCACTTGCAAAAAGTGTCCTAGTTATTCACTTTTTGCATCCCTGTGGCACTAATCTAGTGGTGACATCGAGGCAAAAGTCAAGTCTGTCCAGCAGCATCTCAAACCATCTGCTTTAGTACGGCTAGTTCTGCTTCATTTATTTTAACTCCTCTGCCTTCCTTCTGACTTCCAATTTTGTCTTTGGTTCTGGCTACTTCAGTGCATGGCTAGATATGTAAGTGTATTCTGGTAATGACGCATGCTTTTCCTTGTGATGACGTAATTATGTTATTGGTCTCAGTTTTGGTATTCGATTTAGTCCTACCAGTCATTCAGATGAAGCATCGGTAACATCTGCTCTTTCCATTTTTTTCTTATCTTGTCTGTTTTTCCAAGACCCATCTGTTTCAGAATACTTGCACTCTTCTGGTCCCATTCCTTCTAATTTTTGTTTCAGAGGTTCATTCCTATCTTTCCACTGAGCTCCACTGATTTTTGTTTTTTCCTGGTTCTGTTATCTGACTACTGGATTTGGATCTTTCTACATTCTTACGATTCTACTGTGTTGTTAATTGTTAATTCTCCTGCAGCCCTTTGCCTTTTTGGCCATTTTTACTCTCTCTGCTCCCCCAAAATTATTTTCCCCACCGTCCTTGAGACATCTGATCATACCATTGATGCTTGAAAAATCTACATGTGGACAGTTCTCTCCCAGATGAAGTATAAACTGTGTATGTTGTTATAACCAATGAATTAGTGTTGTTTCATTTCCTTTTGTCCAGCTCTGCTACCTTAAAGTAACTATATCTTTATGCAATCACTATTGAAAATAGTGCAGCATTGCTAAAAAGAATTTCACTTTTCACATTATTTTTGCTCTTGGAGAGAAACTTGCCTCTATACCCGAAGAGCATGTTTGGAAATCATGAGAATTAGCGTTAGTGCTCAGCATGTCCTAAAACGTACTTTGTGATCTTTGCCTTTCCATGTACTAGGCACAACAGTAATACCACCTCCAGCCACCAAATGCTCAAAGGTTATTTTTTGAAACATTTGAAGATTCTGCAGTGGAAAGTCCTAGATGAAGATGGTTATTAATGATGTCCAAATACATGTTATCTTCAGCAGTTCTTGCAGATAAAGTCCTGGATGTATCCCAGTGCAAAAATTGTTTGAATTACTTGTGTTCATTTGCCTTAACACAAATGCTGTAAATTCAGTGTCACACAGGAAATATTCACAGCCTGGGAACAACTGACATATAGGTGAAATAAAGAGGAAAAATTAGGATACAGAGAAATACATCAAGAGTGATTTTTTCTCAGGTGAATAACAACCAAAATGAAACCTAAATGAGCTGTGATTGTTTTACTGTTGCTAAACCATGGCCACGCCACCAAATTCTCCCTCTTCTCTTCTTGTGGAGCACTAAACACCAGACCTCAGCTCTGAAGCACAATATTGTCCTGTTCTGGGTGTGGTAATTAATGTAGAAAAATTACGAAACAGTGAGGAAGAAAGATGGAAACATTGCAGGATGGTTTTTTGTTTCCTTTTTTTTTTTTTTTTTTTTTTTTTTTTTGGTGTAGTTAAACCATGGTTTTGTTTCCTTGATGCCAGCTCCACTCTCTCTGGACTCTTGGTTCTGGCTCACCTCTATGCCCATCTGCACATGTCCTGATTTCCTGATGGAGCTGCCAACTTTCAACCTAAGACCAGGCTGAAACTTGAAACTCTTTAACATCTCCAGGAAGCCCTATGAAGTTGTGTTGGTGGGAGCATGCTCTATGTGAATTAATGTCAGCCTGCTGGAAAGTTATCTCTTCTCTGATCTTCCTCTTCCTCATACTTCTTATTTGTTTTCTTCACAGAGCACCCCAAAGCAGTTTCAGAGATCCAGGGAATCCAGGACACACCAGGAAGTTTTCTGTGCCCTCTGTATGACTTCACCTCAGAGACCTTAAGTATCTACTGCGATACCTAGTTCAAGGGAACAAAATTTGTGTTCTTTTCAGTGACAAGGGGCAAAATTGTCACATATGCCAAGATGCTAAGGGAACCTCACAGACTGTAAAGATTTGCAAATGAGGTCTTGTAAGTGAACCATCCAATGTTAAGTAAATAAGACACTGACTTTCCAGCTATTTTCTCCTATGACAAAGTAAAGGAAGGGCAGAAATATTCAGTGAAGTAGAAATAATGTTTTTCAAAAGGCTTACACAAATTAAGGTTTAAAGCAAGAGAATATAATTTACGTGAGACATTTTGACATGTTTTATAAGGCAATTCATACCTAGTTCCAAAAAATAAGCACATTCATCTGTTATCTTGGAGGCTTCAGTCCACTCATAGTGTGCATTAATAGCTTTTATGGCATATATTTTGTTATTATTGCTTAAACAGGCCTTCTCCAGGAAAGTTTTGCCAATATTTTTTTTCAGATAGTACTGGTCATAAAATTCACTCCTCTGGCTTATGTGGGCAAAGGGATGCATAAGCAGAAATAATTTAAAAGGATAAAAGGATGTGCCTTTATGGGGGTAGCCTGATGAATAAAAGACTGATGGTTATTTAGTTTGGTTCCGCTGAGAGTGAGATAGGGGTGAAAGCTCCCTCAGTCTGTTCTGGATATCGGGTTGCTTCCGCCAGTGCTCTGTGTATGTGGTCATGCACTGAAAGCTTCCCTAAAGCTTTGAGGAAAGATATTCTTCACCACCCAAGAATATCCTTCTAAAAGAGTAATTTTTGGAAGGAGACAGCCTACCCAGCTCCTTTGCATTCCTGTTTTGGGTTCTTGGTACCGTCTGCTGAACATGCTGCTATTCCCATCAACCAGTGGGCACAGTTTTACCAGTGCTGATAGGAGAGCTGGAGCATCATGCCCAGTCACAGGATGCTGGGTGACTTTCACAGGTTCTCCTACCTCCTCAGGCTCATGTCATCAGCTGCTTGGTCTCAATATCCTTTGTAGTGTCCAGCCCTACTGCAAATGAATCCTTTGTAGTTCTGCTGTATCGTGAACTCTCTCAGAGCAGGTGAAGGGATGGAGGGTTGTTTCACGTGTGAATATCTTTAATTGTACTCTTGGATCTTCCTGAGAACTCAAACTCAGAAAACAAAACAAAGGTGAGAGGCATTACAGAGAAAGGATGAAGGTGAAAGGGGAAGCCAAAATCAATGTGAAGAACTCTTGTGTCAGCAGGACAGATCTCAATACACTCTTACTGCACTGCACAGATAAGGAAACAAAGGTGCAAGGTGCAAAGAAGGCACCACGTTTTTATAATTTGGACGAAATGTTTTGTTGTCCGTGAGTAAAAAGATTTGTAATTTTTTTGTATTATTTTCTGATCATAAAGAATACTAATAGTTTTGAAAAATATTAACGAACTTTTCATTTCATGCTTTGTGCCTTTCCTCTTGGTAGTTACTGTTTTCAAATGGAAAGACTATTATGCAAAAGGTTTTGTACCTTTTGTGATTTTTCTTTAAAAGTCATTTGAATTGAGATGATCAAGAGGTGCTGCAGGTTTGTGTGTGATGTTGCATTGTAAACTATTGTGGCTCCAGTTGGTGTTTTGCCCATCTTTCAGTCTAGAATACACATTATCAACACCACGCTACTTCCTCTGTGCATAAGGTCTTAACCTGAGAAGAATTTCACAACAAATCTTATTCTTCCTTTCTACTTTCATTCCTTCTTTGTCCTCAATGGCCATTAAATCTCTTAAAGTAAAGTGAAAAGGGCTGCTTAAAGCTGAGCAACACATCATCTCAGCCCTGTCTATACCAATGACCCAATTTCAAAATAGTTTGTTCCTATTTTGAAAGATTTTGATCCGCTGACAGTTTCAAGTTCTAACCTGAAATATGTTGGGGCAGGTCCTGAATTATGACTTTTTTTTTTTGTATTACAAATCCATTGCCTGTGGATGCTTGTCCTGCTGTAATGTGCCTTCACGTGGATGACAAGATTCAAATTTGACTGTTTTTATTGGCTTTCAGTGCTGAAAATCAGTGTTTTGTGTGTGTGTGTTTGTTTCTGAAGGGTTCCCTTTTAGGCATGTGAAATGTGTTGGGCAGAAACAAAACACAATTTGCTGTAATTCCCTGGGATATTGTGTGTCCTTCTTGCAAGCAGTGTGACAGCCACGACCTCCTCTCTACTGGGTCCCTGTGAGTCTGTGCCTCCCCTCTCTTCCCCTGGTTATTTGTTGTTGTTCAGGAACTGCCAGATGTATTTGTAACTGCAAAGTGTTGCACATTCCTTCCCCAATCAGAATACAAGTTTGTTGTATGATATGTTCTCCAGTGACATGTCTTGTTCAATTTTAAGTGCCCCATATAAAGGAGCTCTGCTTTGGAGATTCTTTAGTACTATTTTTGAGCCTGGATTTTGGGACTATAAATCACTTAAGTATCTGATTCTTGGTTTCAGGCGTATAGAATTTCAGCTACTGTCTTCAAAGAGAATATAGAAAAAAGATGTAGGAAAAGCTTTGACTTTACCATTCATTGTGTTAGTTTAGAGGTCAGAGCAAAAGTGCAAGAGCAAGATAGTTCCTGTAGAACAAGTCATCAATAACTGTGGAAAAAGAGGCACTGTGACAAAGAAATGAGCATGATTCCAAATACCTTCTGAGGTTTCTCTGAGGTTTTTGGTCATTCTTGTTCAGTTAAAAGTAACATCTGTGCTGATAATTGTCCCTATCTATTTATGCTCTTAATATCATCCCTCGAATTCTGCAAAACCAAAAAGTCTCTTCTTGCTAGTTACACCCCTTCATCTAAGCTTGATAATTTGCTGAAGGAATAAAGGCCTTGCCTGTCCCAGGTTAATGTGGGGAGCAGACACCTAATTTAAGCTATAATGTTACAAGACAGAGCTGAACTTTGTATAACCTTAAAATGGAAACTAGTGCCAGTTAGTTCTTCATTTTCCATTTAGATTTCTGCAACAGCTGCGGATGGACTGTAAGCTTAGTTGTATCATCTTGGTTGTTAGAAAAAAATACACACGGCTAAGACTGATAAATTCTATCAGTCATTGTGGCTTCATTCTCAGGAGCTGGATATGGTAAGGTGGTTTTTGAATGCTTTGCCCTGAGGAATGTAGTGTTTGAAACTACTTTGAAAGATCTCAGTGTTATTTTAGATATCTTTTTGGTCTAATTGATGTAAACAAATAAAATATGGACAAAAAAAAAATACTGGACAACTGAATTGTCCTTGTTTCGTCAGAGAAATGGTAGCTGTGTGACTTCAGCTAGACTTTGTTTCTGATAGACTTTCCAACCCAGAGATTCAGGTTGACCAAAATTCTCTAGTTTTTAAATCATGACAAGGAAGATTAAATTAATTCATGGTGTAAAATTATATGCTACTGGTCTGAAGGGTGCAGCAGTACTGCGTTTACTGAATCTCACCTGACTCCTTCACTCTTCTCCAAATTCCTGTGCACAGGGTGTGAATAGGGTTCATGACCTGTATTCTCCTTGGGGCTAGTCTTTATTAGTTTAACTTATCATAAACCTTGTCTCTCTTGTTTTCACTGTTGTTTGCCACAGGACAGCTACCCTGGGGTGAAAAAACTTGGCTTTTATTATTCTTTAGCTATGAAAACAAGGTGATGTAACATTAACAAATTCACCTGCCATATGTCATGGGACTTTTCATTCTTTTTAGATACTGATCAAGATCACAGAGATTCAAATACCTTCTAAATAATTTTGATTTTTTTTTTTTATTTTATGATGAATATTTGGCCCATAGATAAACAGAATTTATTCATATAGACCATTATTTTTTGCTTCTGCCACAGGAGGATATTGTGTATTTAAGGTCTCTTAAAGACTGATTTGTAGTTGTGTTTCTTTTGGCTGTAAAAACTTCACAGAGCAGTAGACAAATTAATCCTTTCCAGGTGAAATGAGAAGGCAGAGTTCTGATTATTGCCATTCTGGCTGTAAGTGTAGTGAAATGTCAAGGAAAAAATTGATTTATGCTATGAACACACCCAACCTCAAGTTGATTGTATTCAGTTCAAGAATAACTTATTCTGGAAGAGTACATATCTCTTGATGAGTCTTTCAAAATAATTAAAAAGTGAGCTACCTACTAATTTCTATATATAAGGTCAAAAAGCTTCCACATGCAAAGATATTGTGTTGGAGCCAAGAAATACTGTTTTTTTGTTGTTGTTTTGTTTTTTATAGTGTTCCTTCATCCTGTTTGAATACAAATATATACAGGATATATACACAATATATAAATCTGACTGTGAAGACTTCTCCCTTTAAACATAGTAGTGGGAACTTGTTTATCATCAGCAGAAATTAGTGTCAAGAACTTCTGAGAGAAAGGCTTCATTTTAAGAGATTTTGAAAATGATTTGACTGAAAGTTTGATAGCATTCAATCACTGCTCCTGAGCCCATTTGACTCCTGAGAGTCCATTTGACTAAACAGCACAAACATTCCATGGAGAATTTGTTCTTTGCAGTTAATTTAAATGATGCTTGTCTCATGGGTTTTTTACATCCAGCTTCCCATCATTAGGCAAGGCATGAGGTTTGATTCTTTTTTTTCTTTCTAGGGTTAAGGTTAAGGTCTGAATCAAATAGTTGCAAATAAATAGGATGAACTAGCCTTGATAGCTAAGTGTAAAGTCATAGTGCAATGTGAATGAGTAGATTATTTTGTGTTTTTTATGCTTCCTGGTTCCTATTCTCTTGTTTCTTCTTAAAATAAGCTGCTTCGTTTCCCAACAAATGACGAGGCCAGCAAATGATCATGCTGACCTGCTTCTTTTTATTCTGAACTTGCTTCTTCTCAAGGCAATAGCAAAACTGCTGTTGACTTCAAAGGGACAGGTTCGGGGTCTGCACAAACAGTGGATAAGCCAGCTGTGTATCATCAACTCTTGACTTTGTATATTAATACTGAAAAACAGAACTGCTGTGTCTGCTCCTCTAGTTTGAGCGGTAAGGGAAAGATGTCTTGACCATGAGAAACTGCTTTGATGAAGGTCCTGGCAGAACCTAGTGGAATGACAACAATATGGATCCAACATTATGAAAACATTACAAAGCTTTTTGTATCTGGCAAGGTTAAGCAGCCCCCCAGGATGGATTAGAACACGAGGCCAACACACCATGACTTGGTGCTGGGTTGCATAGTGCAGGGTAATTCAATTTTACCAGATGCTCATCAGGAACAAGGACGTACTCTCAGCTGTGCCTATTATGATTTGCTTTAACCCTATAAACTGTATATATATATATATATATAAATAATAAACATTCCCTCCTCTAATAAAAATCTGAATATATAAATTTTCCTGAGATTCTTGCAGTCAGTTTTATTGACTGTGCCAAAAATCTTCTGTTACCATGCCCTTACTTTGGGAAAGGTTGAGTATATTTTACCTGCCATGCAATTGAGCATAATCATTCCCTTTTATTGTCTTTCTCCTTTTTTTCCTATTTACAACATTAGAAATGAATTCTCTCTCTCCACTGTATTTGCTTGGACAATAATATCCTGACTTTATCCAATGAACTTTGAGTATGCAATTTTTAAATGCCTACAAAATTTAAATTGGTGCAGTAATTTGCAAATATGGAAACCTTCAGAACTCAAATCCGAATAAATTTTTCTTTTGCATTTTAAAGGAAAATCTAAGAGCATCCTAAATGGATATATTAGCAATAAGGAAATACAGCTGAAAATATACAAAGGAACTTGATGTTATAGAAAGATTGTCTCTGGTAAAATTCACTATGGGTAAAGGCTTAAAGTACAAAACTACAATAATTTGGGTTGTGGCAAATGATGTGGTCTCTTGTCTTACAGGTATGTTAGGTTGAGATAAGTCTTGTTGAATTAAATTTATTTGGGAAAAAGTAATAAGAAGGAGGAAGTTCAGGATCTGCAGAAGATCTCAAAAAGCAGCCTATTTACTGAAGTTATTCAGAATAAACAGTAAGTTCCTACCTGTGAAGTAAGGGATGATTCAATGTGAATAAAGATACTGCATTTTCACCCTTTAAGCTGAACGTCAAAACTTCATAGCAAGTTTATTGAAATCAGTCAAGAGACTGCTTATTACAGAAAATGTAATGACTCCTGCACTGATTTCAGTAAGTGTTATTATATTCTCTGCATTTTTTTCTGTTGTTACATTTTCTCTGTATTTTGATTTTTTCTCTCTTTTGATATAGAATGATTCTTGCATATATTTCCCATTTTTCTTAAAGCCCACAAATGCATACCTTCTAAAATGCATCAGAGCTTGGTGACTGTTTTCAGGATCTGTTTATGTATCTTTGAGCATCCTTGGCTCTTGGCAGGTTTGAGATCTGGATATGAGACTTCCTGCCTGAAATCTCTTTATAAGAATCAGAAGAGGATAATAAACAATGCTCAGGAGATAGCTGTGTGAGTAATATTAGCAAATGTCTGAACTCAGCAGACCACTGCAACAAGACTCAGTCCTCAGTCCCTGTGTCTGCGGACTTCTCACAGCACTACCTAATGACTGGGGAACATGGCACCAACCAAAACTGAGCATCTTGCCTATTTTAAAGTGAGTTAATAAATTTAGTAGTAGAACAGCAGCTGATCCTGACCTTTTTAACAGTATTTCGTTTTTTCCCCAGATGCTACCAAACACTTTATTTTCTTTAAGCTTGGGTACAGATGCCAACTGACTCCTAAACCCTGAAAAGACCAACTATTCCAGATGATATGATTTTCTCTGATTCTAGCGGTAAAGAACAATATAAAATACTGTGACAGTACCGTCTCTTTTGCATTGATAAGTAAATAATCTTAGTTAATAACTGTCACTTGATTCCCCTCTTTCAGGGTCAAGGGAACCCTGAACACCAGAATTAATAATAATGTAAAGTCAGGAATTAGAGTGTAAATATATTCACGTATACAGCTAGGCTTCTGAAGTCTAAACAGCTACACCCGCTTTTGCTTCTGTTATTCCCAGACAAATGATCAGTTGCACAGCTGATGGCAAGAATATATTCTTCACATAAAATGTCAGTTCACAAAACAATGCTGATGATTAGAAATTGTTTCATACCACTGGAGTGTATAAAAACTGCAATGAGTCAGACAACTAGAGGACATCATAGTATCAAGGAAAAGTTTTCTTGACTAAAGTGGCCTATTGACAGAATGGCAGAACCCGAAAAAGAAATGTAAATATACTTTGTAGAGGTTGAATTTTGGAACAATAAATAAAAAATACAGATTAGAAAAAAAACACATGGATAATAAATAAAAACTATGGAAAAGTTGTCTCTTCTAAAATCTTGAAGTGAGTTTTTAATTTTCACTCAGCTATTTCTGCTGAGACTGTATTATGTGGCAGTAGATTAAGCTCATGCAGAGACTGACCAATGTGCATGACTTGATTGCTTTAAGGTCTGCTCCAGAAACTGTAACAGAATAGCTTCTATATCTGCACTGTCTCTGCACCAGGTATCATATGATCTACCTTGTTGACTGTATCCCGGCTAACTGCCTGTAAAGGGTCATATTTTATTCATACTGGGGCAGACCTTGCAAGACCTCATCAGGGTCAGCCCTAGATGGTGTGAGCGCTGCGCGTATGGAAAAAAAGAATGTATACAGCCCAGAGAATATGCCGTTCATCCCACATTAGCCAAGGAAATGAGCTGAAGCACCCGTGTGCCCAAGTTCAGCCCATAGTGCCCCAGTCCTTATGCTACCTATGGTAGCATAAGTTCAAATAATAGAGCTAATCTGCCCCTCTTGCTTTGTTGTAGTCTCTTATCTTTCTCTGCTGACATTTGAACCGACCAACCAGTTTGCTTAGACTTGGCCAGCACATGGTTTAGCATAGAGGCCTAATTATGTTCTAGGCTGCGTTTGCCACCTCTCTGAGGGAAGGGATGGTTAAGATGCTAGGGTGCATATTCCACGTTTCCAGGCAGACTAATTGCTGCCTAGCAGAGCGTATGTAACACCAAAGTACTCCCCGCAAGATTGCTTGTCCATCACAAACAAGTCGTGTTGTGTCAGCACGTATCTGTGTGATACATTCTGTTGTTCCTGTTAAAGTAGCCTGTAAATTTAGGTATCCCTAGCACAACTGGATCAATAGAAAACCTCTGTGTTGCCAGTAAAAAAGCAATTTATGGATACATTACAACTCCAATGCCTAGTGCTTATGCCGCACAGTCCAATGAAAATGACAAGGATTAGAAACCTGCAGATCAGTAGAGGTCTAGTCTTTTGTTTTTTAATTGTATTGCTCAAAACAGCATGTGAGTGACACTGTGAGAAAAGTTTGATTCTGTTGTGACAGAGTGTGCAAATGGATTTCCCTTTCTCAGCTTCTTCCCTGAAGTGGAAAACTAGCCCTGGAGTTCATTTCAAGTACAAGGTCCTGTGTAGCACTTGCGGAGTGCGAATCAATAAGGAGAGACTTTAGAAAGGGTTTAAAGCAGTGCTGGCACTGCTACCGTCTTTGTTTTCAGCTGGGAAGGCAGGTGGCCCCATTCACTTCAGTGCATATTTTTCTGGTGGCAGTCAATGTTAAGGTAGCAGTAACTTTAATTTTCTTAGGAAGTAAACCCTAACATGGTTCTACCCTAAAATGCCTATTTGTAATGAATATTGCTCTAGGCATAAACAAACAAAAATTTTATTTCTAAGTCTTTTGGAAGTTGCATATTCTGTTTCTGTGCTGACCTTCAGCTCTGTTTCTGGCTCTGCTTCCTAACCTCTCTTTCTTTAAGTTACTGCTACCTCTGCCGTTGGTGAAGCTTCCTCATTCCATTACCTGCAGGACCCCCTGGCTATTAAACCAGGGGCTCTGTTTGCTCCGTTCCACACATTATGGGTACGAGTAAGGAATAGGAGCTTTCGCAGTGTTGTTGTTTTTTGTTATCTTTAGAGCTGTCATCTCCTCTTGCACAGATATGAGCAGGTGGGTGTTTAACTTTCACACAAAAATGCACACAAAATACCAATTTAGAGAAGCTTTTTTTTTTTTCTTTTTGGCTGCTGCAAAGCTGTGGTTTAGTGGCTAAGTTAGATTTTGTTTTTCAGCTGCTGTTGCATGGTTACTCACATTTATGAGAGATATTTTAGGTGATGCAGTCAAAGATTACATTTCCAAACGAGACTGCAATATATTAACTTCCTGTCATAGCTCCCATTACATCTTAATTGTCTTCTGATTTCTGCAAGGAAGTGACAATTCTATTTAGCATACCTAAATGCAAAACTTGAATACCCTAACTGGAGTTGATACCTACAGATATCTCTGTGTTCTCTCAGGTTTCCTCTTAGGAGATTATAATTCCTCTATTTCAGGTTATAATTCTTGTGTCTTTACCTGCTGAGGATAAGATCGTGTGATTTTTCCTACCTTGTAATTGAATCTGTGAGTCAAACTGGAAGGTCTGACCACTGTGCAGCTTTCCTTACCAGGATAATGTGACCTGATGGTCTTAAAACCAAAGGTATGTTTAAGTGAGAAACAGGAGCATAGCAGAGTGCAGAGGAGAACAGCAGGGACAGGGCAGGAATGCCTCCCTTCTTTGCCATTGGCAAGCTGAACTCCCTTCTCTCCTGTCTGGAAAACCAATGAAATTATCAACTGTATCAGAAAAGCATATGTTCATTTTCTAGGGAAGGCACTCTCAGATCTAGCTTTGCTAAAAGAATTATGCTATCCCCCAGTGAGAGCAGCTGTCCTGAGCTGGGAGCTGGCAGGAGGTAATGTACCTGCTCTCAGGAAGAAATGTCTTTCCAACCTCTGGATTTTTTTCTCATGCAGAGGCACAGACAGCAGCACCTCTGCCAGGCTGCATGCAAGGCTGTTTCTAAAAATCTAACTCCAGATAGATTTCCTATCTTCGATGGAGCAAAAAAAGACAGGGCAGATCTCTAGGAGGGCTTGTGGCCACAGATGGGTTGTTTATCCCTTCTCTGGTAGCTTCCTTTTGGATAATCCTTTTGGATAAATAAGACAACTCCCTGCACTTGGAACAAAACAAGTTTTAACATACTGACAGATCTGGCTTGTTCTTTCCAGATTGCTAAAGCTTATTTTCAAAGGGCTCATTATTGGAGATCTTCCATTGTGTATTTAGAGGCACTGATATCTTGCTGTCAATTATATGAAAACAAATTGCTGTTACTTTGTAGTTTAAGGGGGACCTCACAATGAAAATACGGTTATTGACAATTGCACATATGGAAGCATTCTAAAAATATTTTAAGCGCACTGCATTGACTAAAGGTGTAAATGAAGTTGCCTACATTCATTGCTTTGCAAATAAGGCCTTAAATTGGGGGACTATCTAGGTTGCTAGGTTTTTTTCCTCTCTCTATGTGTATATGATCAATGAAATTAGAAGCCATATCTCTAGGAAAAAACTTTTTGGTTTATGTGATTCTTACAGGTAGGGAATATGTACTATGAATACTTTAAACAAATGTCTGTCTCCTTATAGTTGCAGTGAAAATACTGATGTGTGAAATGTTGATGCACTGTTCAGTGCTTTTTAGTAATGATACAATCTACCAGTGTATAAGGCAGAGAATTCTGAAAAGCTACTGTGGATTTCTGAGAAGCACGATTACTTTTAGCTCATATAAATGGTGTTATGCTGCATACAGTCATATTATAAAAAAATAGGGCTATTTTTTGAGGGAGGAAATGTGTTCATATTTGGACACACGAGTCTAATTATAACTATACGCCTCCTGTGGTTAAAGAAGCTAAAATACTTGCTGCACAACTGTGATTGATAGGTTTTTGCAGAAATTGGAGTGCTGAAGCACATGTACATTTCTGCATGTGAATTTTGATTTCATGTCAGAAAAGCTGGTTAACTTTTTTTTGTAACAGGTGTCTATGTTGTGATATTGTTACTCTTCTCCGGAGCTTCACACTGCGGGGAAATGGATGAAGCGATCCATTGGAAAAATAAATAAGTAAAAAAAATAAAAAGACAACAATAATAAAAAAAAACACCTCTCAAGTTTTTTTTAAATGTGCTGGAGAAAAAGAAATATGAAATCTATATTTCAAAAGAGGGGTTATTTATTTTGGATATGTCCATAAAGTGGCAAACCAGTCAATAGATAATTCAAGTGCTATAAAGGAGCGTATGACTAGTGGTCTTAAACTATAGCTATAGATTGTACTTGTGTCTTGAATCTCCTCACTTCATTTGAGGCTTTCTTTGTTCTCCATGAAGACTGAACAGATTCTGATGGGTTTGTGCAATCATTTAAATACAAGTTAAAAGAAAGAGACTTGGTATTAATGGTGCTTCAGTAATGCTGGGAACTGGAAGTGAGGCTGCAGAGGCTTTGTTCCATAAACAAGGCCATGTGTACTTCAAGAGGTCTTCTATATTTTGAGGTGTTTCACATCACTGCAGGTATAATCTTAGGAAAAGAAGTAGAGAAGGCTCCTTCCTTGCTGATACTGTTAATGCCAGACTTTTTTTATTTCCCCTCCATCTTGCTTACATCACTTGGACAGCAGAGAGCCCTGCATGAGGCCCTAGTAACATCTGTCAATAGCTTTGCCCAGTTTACACTGATATAGGGAAATGACTTGGGTAACTTGGGAGAAATACTGTCATTCTTTAAAAACTTATTTTTCAGATATTTCCTCCTTGTGTCTTTGGCATAAGTGGAAGAGTAACCTGGAGAAATTTGCTTCCTTTGTGCAAATTCATAGTTTGCTTTGCTTCTTTTCCTCCTCCATAGACATGCAGATGCAGCCAGAAATTCTTTAGTACATGTGGCAAACACATGTGTGGGAGAATGAAGGGAAGGGGGAGGGAAGGAGCTGAAGTTGGAAGGGACCTCTGGAGATCATCTCGGCAGTACCTCTCCTGGGGCAGGTTCAGCTAGGGCAGGTTGCCCGGGGCCATGTCCAGTCAGGTTTTGAATATCACCAAAATGGAGGCTCTACAGTCCCTCTAGTAAATCTGTTCCAGTGTGCTACTACGTTCCCAGTGAAGAAGTGCTTTCTTATCTTGGCAGAGGATTTCCTGTATTTCCAACTATGTCCATTGCTTCTAGTCCCATCACTGGACATCATGGAAAAGAGTCTTGGTCTGTTGTCTCCAAAACCTGCCATCAGGTATTGATCACACATTGATCAGGTACTCCAAGGCTTCTTGCTACGTGAGTTGCTGTATCTGCTGGCTACACCCTGGGCAGAAAGGGTGCATGACCCTCCCTGATTAGGTCAACTGAAGTGAAGGTCCTAAGCACCCTTTCATCAAAGACAGCTAGTAAAGCTTATTAGAAGTGGCTAGAGCTTTCCAGCAGTTTGTCAGAAGTCAAAGTCTCCTCTGCCTATCCTGAGCTGGAAGCAACAGACTCCTTCTGAAGCACCCTCAGTTGCTGAGAAGGTCCCAAGAGTCCCCTGACAACCTTCAAGTCCCCAGAAAATGAAAGAGATCTCAACGGAGAGCCCCAAAACTGCTGTGCCTGCTGCTGCATCCACAGTCTGCCTTTGTTAGCTAGTTGGAGCTGAGATAAAGACACTCTGGCACTTTTCTTAGACTGTGTCTATTGTATTCCAGTGAGAACATTAGATTATTATAAGATACTCAAGAATTTAGGAGTGAAATTTGCTTTACTACTCCTCCCCCATAGCCAAGGTCTCCTTTGTTATTTGTGTTGCCACAGCGTCTATCAACCCCAGCTGTGACCAAGCTCCTATTGTGTGAGGCTCCATAGAAATGCATCCTACGTCACAGTTCTTTCCACAGTGCAGTTTAGTTTGAGAAGACAAAAAGGGGTAGCTGAGGTAACAGAGCCTTGCTGTGACTTGTGTAAAGTCACCCAGTGAGTAGCAGGCAGGATCAGAGTGGGAGCATGTTCTCCAAGTCCCACTGCCCAGCAAAATTATGGATTTTTTTCTTTTCTTTTTTTTTTTTTTTAAGAAAAAGACTTTTTTTTGTAAGACTTTCATTACGGAAGAATGTGATTTTGGAGATTTTGGAGATTTTCTGGGCTTTTGGGAATACCAAATAGAAACAGAGCCAAACAAATCTAGATGTATCATTGGATGAATTTGATATAAATCTCTCTGAAATTGTTTGGAAACAGGATTTAGGCTGCTGTTAGTGACTTTCTCATAGTTGTCGGAAAATTCAGTGGGAGCTTTTTTTCCTTTCGCCACATATAACTAACTTTTAAACTCAACTGTACTCTACTATGCCTAAGAAGTTAAGGAGAATATTTCCACTTCCACTCACTAAGGCTTTAATAAAAAGACATATCTTACTATTGCAAACAGTGTTTTCAGGTGTGCCAGAAAACGTATTAATTTATATCAAAGAAAATATGACCTCACATATTTTCTGATTGCCTTTTTCTCTATTTAGTTTCTCTCTGATGAATATAGGAACTCATTAACAGATTGCGAAGACAATAAGAGAAAGAAATAGGAGACAAATTAGCTCTTGGAAAAAACCTTTTAGGGATATGCAACAAGCCCACAGCTGGTCTATTCTAATGACATAATAGACAAATTAATGAATAAAACAGATAGAAAGACAGGAAATGTGAAATGCTGAATGATATGAGCAGGTCTAGAACAAATCTTAAGGAACTCCAAGCCATGGTATGAATAAGTATCTAACTATCTAGACACTTTCCAAGTAATCTAATCTGTTCCCTGTCTTTTGGAACAGTTGGGAGACCAGGTTCAAAAAAACAGTTCCTGCTGTTTTAGGACAGAAGTCTTACTCTTTCATTTCAAAAAGACTAGGTATTTGAGTCATTTGCAGGTAGAGCCTTTTTGAGACTTTTATATGAGTCTTTTTACAGATATTGTGCCCAGTTTTGTAGCACTAAAATCTAGAGAAAGACTGTGGAATATGCTTAGCTCCATTAGTTCTTCATACTTTAAACATATATCTTCCATATAATGCATTGTAAATACAATATATAACAATATCCTAAGTAATTTCTGTTAAAAAAATTTATCTTGCCTATTCAGATTGTTTTACTGAAATGTGTTGATTTGCTTGGCAATTTCAACTAAAACTAAAAGATCTTGCCTGCCGCATTTTTTAGAATTATGCTATATTTTTACCAATACAAATTGAAAGAAAGTTAGTAGAAAATTACCAACTGTGAGTTCTGAGCCCCAAACTTATTTTCCTTTTATTAGGATACTATTGAACAATAAATAAATAAATAGTTGCCACATCATTTAGAAGGAACCATTTCTTTAATGATTGCCAGTTAGAATATCAATATACTCCTATTCAATTTTCTTCTTATTATTTAGTGTATTCTTTTCAATATTCCATTCTATTCAATTTAATATTTTTATTATTCTTATTCAATATTGGTATATGGTTGAAAACTCATTTTAGATGTTTTGGTAGTCAAACTGTTTATTATAAAGAACAGGCAGAATGAATCTCAAAAATATTTCTATCTTCTTTTAGTAAAATGAGTCCAAATCTTTCAGTTGAAATTATTTCATTAAAATATATATAATAATATGTCTTAAATATATATATAATGTATCTTTCTGGGGCAATATTAACACTTTGATTTATTTTTTCTTATTCAGAATGAAAAAAAAAGACGGAATTTCTACCATAGGTCAACACTGGCTTCTGAGCAGTTTTTGTGCTAGGCCCTTCCCTGCCTTTCCTACTCTGTCATGAAGATGTTGCAGTTCAATAGAACACTATTTGCTCTTCTAATTTTACTTCAAACAATCAAGATAGCCAGATAACACAGCAGAGACATAACAACATTCTGCTATGTAAAAGTGGGGAAATAGTCTGTAAAGGAGACTTTTTTCACTTAGTTCACTTAGTTAGAACCCTCCAAAGCACAGTGCAGTGGGGAAGAGAGTAAGTCAGAGTAATACACTGGCCACAAAACACTTTTCCTCAAGGTACCTTATGGTCGTTGTGAGCAGAAAATGGCCATTCTCCTCAGGGGGACAGTACAGTTCTCCATATCCTGTAGGCGCTGGCTTCTCTGCTAGGTTTCATCGTGAGGATGAAACCTAGCTCATAGAAAATGACCCTGAGACTGTCACTCCCATCACACTGCTTAGGATGTGATTTGGTCTAGCGTATAGGTGTAGCTATATACCTGGCAACAAGGTCTATGTATTTAGGTGCTGTGTCACATTTCTTTTTATTTCCTTTGAGTTTGGTAGCTTTGCTGTGCATTGAAAAGCACGGGCATGGGTGTTCCAGGGTTTGGACTTTGAATATTTTCATTTTTTGAACAATTTCTATGATTTGGATAATTTATTCAAATGTAAACTTTTTTATTTTTATTTTTTAAAAAGGAGAAAGTAACATCATCTCAATATGTGAAAAAAATTAAATCCTCTGTATGCTTCTGTGCATGTAGACAAGAAACCCAAGGAGCCTTCTAATCCATCAGTAGAACAAGTTTATCTTGAGAAAACAGTAATAGCACCTATCCAGAAGTCTGTTTTCCTTCTCTGACTTCTCCCCAGAGGTCCTTAGAGATGGCTGAGTGACTCATGCGTCAGCTGTTGAACAGTTGCCATAGGAGCCTGAAGAAAACTGCATCATTTTGGTGTTCCATAATAGGCCTTAGAGTATAGTGGGTCGGTAATCTGGCAAAATCAAAAAAAAATCAGGCAAAACTCAAACGGAAAAAGGCACTATACAGAAAGTGGAAAAAAGGGCAGGCTCCTTGGGAGGAATATAGGAATCTTGTCAGGGAATGCAGAGATGTGATGAGGAAAGCTAAGGCCCAATTGGAATTAAATCTGGCAAGAGATGTTAAAAATAATAAGAGCTTTTTTAAATATATAAGAGGAAGAGGAAGATTAGGCAAAATGTGGGTCCACTGGTGAACAGCATGGGTGCCCTGGTGGTGGAAGACATGGAAAAAGCAGTGTTACTGAATGCCTTCTTCGCTTCAGTGTTTACCAAGGGCAGCCCTCTGGAATCCCAGACCCTAGAAACCAGAGAGGGTGCATGGAGAGAGGAAGTAGAGGATGATTGAGTCAGAGAGCACTTAGGGAAACTTGACATCTACAAATCCATGGGCCCTGATGGGATGCACCCGAGAGTGCTGCGGGAGCTGGTGGATGTTATTGCTAAGCCACTCGCCATCATCTTCAAAAGGTCCAGGAGGATGGGGGAGGTGCCAGAAGACTGGAAGAAAGCCAACGTCAGGTCAGTCTTCAAAAATGGTCCTCAAGAAGAAACACCCAGGCAACTCCAGGCCAGTCAGCCTCAACTCCATCCCTGGAAAAATCATGGAGCAGCTCATCCTAACTGTTGTCTCCAAACATGTGGAGGACAAGAAGTGCTCAGGAGTACTCAGCATGGATTCACCAAGGGGAAATCATGCTTGACTAATCCGATAGCCTTCTATGACGGAATGACTGGCTGGGTAGATGAGGGCAGGGTGGA
>JAWLRI010000912.1:2216183-2240022 GCA_034781795.1 Crypturellus tataupa | reverse complement strand
GCAGGTTGAGGGAGGTGATTCTACCCCTCTACTCAGCCCTGGTGAGGCCACATCTGGAGCACTGTGTCCAGTTCTGGCCTGCCCCTCACAGCGGGGTTGGACTAGATGACCTCTAGAGGTCCCTATCAACCTTAATGATTCTATGATTCTAATGGCTTTACAAGGAGCTTCCCAGCTTCAAACCCCATAACCTTTTGCATCGGTGCTATTAAACTGGCTAGCATTCTGCTAATTGTGGAACTGTGGAACATTCGAGCCCAGCGCAATGCAGCAGGCAAAATACATGTCCAGAAAGAGTTTATAACTGCCCCGTGCTCTGAGTTACTGCAGACACACTGCTGGAAGTATCTGGGTGAAAAGTTTGACTCCTGTGAGCAGCAGTGTAATCAGTATCTAGCTTGCAGAAAATCTGAGTTGCAAGGCCAAGCTTTCAAAGGTGAAAAGAAATCAATACTTCCATCTAAAATGACTTGTCCCTGATGAAGACTCTAACTTGCAGAATAGGTAGGTAGTTATAGAATACCTTGCAAATGCTTCTGGGAGAAGTGAGCCTTGTCAGAGCCCCTACTGCTATGTAGGCAGTAATAAACTCTGTGGAGAATACGCACTTCATGCAGACTCTGATGTAGAAGTCTAGTTCCTGCCAAACATTGTGGTGGTTTCCTAGCACATAAGAACAAATATGATTCAACTTCATGTCTGCCTCCTGAAGCTTCTACAGATCTTGAAAGAGAGATCATCTTCACTTTGCACACAGTGCTGGTGTTCCTATAAAAAGCACTTTCTGCACTAGAGAACTATGTGTCTGAATCCCTTAAACTGATGATAGTCACGTCTCTCTGAAAGCAAATCTGCAGTCCATGTTATTACTTCAGGAGTGAGTTCTATTATAGAGAACCAAAATTAAATGGAGATTGTGTATTGGATAAATTGTGCATAAAGTTAACACCTTGGTTATACAGTTTTGCAGAATATTGCAGCTTTCTTCAAAATAGTGTGATCTGTGGGCAGACCACTTAGGATTGTGAACAAAAGATTATAAAGCCAGGCCCAGTAAGGCCCCTGTTTGCCACATTATGAGACAAAGCGATGGGAAGGGGAATCCATCTTAAAAAGAAAAAAGGAAAGTAAAAACTGTCTAAGTCCCCAAATGCAATTTCCTTGGGAGAGGAAGAAGCCAGGCCCATCTGATGAGAAGCTATAATGATAAGCAGCTTGCAATTATGCATGGCCCTCAGTACTCATATGCAAACTAAGAATTTGTAGTCGGAATATAGTCAAAAAGGCTTTTATTTCTACAGTAAAAAGTAGATTTTTTTACATGATATTTTGTAAACTGTAAATGTTATTTAGGTAATACAGATGGCGTATTTATTATTTCTAAATGGATAAGTAAGGACATACAAATGTTCTGAATATATGGAAACTATGTTTACAGAGTCTTTTTAGGTAAGTGGTATTCAAAGAGAATATTTTTTTCAAAAGAAGGTGAAAGAACTGGCTTTATGGTCAGTTCTTATGCTACATAGTATATAGAAAAATATGCATGCTACACAGCATATAGAAGAATATATGTTGCATCCTGGGAAGAGATTTCACGATGCCTGAAGAAAGCAAATGCTGTTATTTCTTAGTAATTGGTTCCTAAATTAGATTTGCCTCAGCAGGATGTACAAATAGTGGTTTGCTGTATCTAGCAGTAGAGATGGATCCAGGAATCCATCTGGTTTCAAACACTCTAGGCTTCCCTGTTATTCAGAGCGGGAACTTGGGTTTAGTGGTGTTTCTACAGAGGAGAGCTCAAGGCCCCTCAGGGGCAGAAAGCTTATCATGAAGTGGAGGGTCACTGGAATGACTGGCACAAGGGAGAGATCACCGAATTGTGGGTGTTTCATTCAACAAGGACAGCCTGTTATGGAACCTCTATTTTTACTTCTCTCCTAAAGATATTTTCGTAAGGATAGTTTGTTTTGCCTTCAGAAATATGTCCACTTCACTGTGCACTGAACAGAGATAGTACATACATCACAACCTCATTGATTACTTCAGAAAAGTAATTTTACGTTAGATTGCGATCTGACTGTTTGGCTGAACTTCTCAAGCTTGGATCCAAAGTTGTCTGCAGAATAACCCAGCTTTCTGATTGCCCCCACGTGTGGTTAGGCTGTCTTGATTTGTGCGTGTGTGTGTGTGTGTGTTTGCTGTTCTATCTTTACTCTTATTTTGTTTTATTTGTATTTTTTTAGAAGAGAATTCTATCCTAAAAGTTATTCTCTCATTTCTGCTTGTGAATTGCAGTTTAGTAAAGCAATCATGAAATTTTCCTGCCATTGTTTCTCATTCAGTGACTGAAAATAATTCTTGAGATGAATAATTCCAAATCAAACTGGTCAAAGCCACTCTTCTACCACCTTTATCACCAGAGTGCTACATTTGGTGTGACCCTTGTGTTAAAACTCTAGTAGGATACAGTGTTATGTTGCAGTGCTGGTTCATGCTCTTTTGGCTTTGCTTTGATTTATTTTAACAACCATGTTTGAATCTGATCCCACTTGCAAAATAAATTTTATTTTGAAGGAATGTGGGATTCCATCATTGTTCCTGTGGTCTGGCCATTGGTGGCACTATTTCAGTGACATGTTTCAATTATCCCAGTTCTGCCAAAGGTAGTCCTTCCATTTAAGGCATCTGTCAAAGTTAGCAGTTGATTGCACAGCTGATAGAGCTACAAAATCATCTTAGCTTATTCTCTAGCATAGCAAGTATTCTTGCCTGTCATGTGAACAGAAGTGTTGGTGTTGTTAGTGTGTGAAGGAGCTGCCTACTTAGGAGTTCTAGACGTCAGCTTTTTTTTGGCTTTGAATTTTTTCATCCAGTAGAAATTTTTAATAAAACCAACCAATAGGGAGTGTTCATTAGCAAAACTCTACCTAAAACATAGATATTTTTTAGACTCTGTATGCATTTCATTAATGCTTGAGAAAATGAATTCCATATGCAAATAGTCTGAGTCATTTTGCAATGAACAAGCTGTTATTTATGCATTAACATTTCCTGAAGAGGCAGTTTCTACAGAACATCAGGAAGAAGCCATTCAAGAAGTCATTCCCATGAATATGGGAAATGTCTGGGACAGAAACAAGTGGATGCATTTTGCAATTTCCTATAAAGGAACATTCCATAGCAAAGGTAGGATCACATGCAGTACAAATCACTTGCCTTTGTGAGCTGGCACAAAATATAATTAAAATGAAAAAGTGACATCTTATGTGACAGAACCTGAGTAGGCAGCACAGCATTTATCACCTCCTGTTCACTAGCTTTTCTTTTTTAAAATTAGTGAGATTTATCTTATATGACGCCTACTCATGGGTCTTGTTGGCATGAACGAAAACAAAAAAAAAAAAAGAAATGTAGTTACATAGAATAATATCATGACTTACTGTAGCTAGCGTATAACCAGGAAGGGACAAGGTCATTCCCTAATGCTGTGGGAAAAGAAATGAACAAGGGTGGATACAGGCCCATAAGTGTATTGCTTTCTAGGATTATATATATTTAGTTTTATGCTCACAAATTCCACTTGGGAAAAGCTATACATTGCGCTATTTGCCACAAAATGAGAATTGGATTGAGATCTTGATTTTGCCTGTGTAAATGTGAAGTTATTCCCCCAAAGCCAGTGAAGTCATTCTGGATTTATACTTGTAAGCCTTTAATCAGAACATGTCAGTGATCAGGAAGATGTGACACATGAAAACCAACAGTTGATGCTGCTGTTTTCATTTGAGGCAGAACTTTCCGATGTCTTGTTTGCTTGGTTTTCTCTACTGAGTTTTCTGATTCATACAGGCTATGCACTGGGACCAATAATATTCTCTCTTAAGAAATGTGGAATCTAGGATGTTTCTGAAAACAAAACCAAATGAAACAAAATCAAACCTAGCCCAATTTAATTATAAAAGACACAAAACAATTAAGTATTTTGAATTTTGAATGCCACAATTTTAATAGAGAGATGAAGAGTGCTATCACGGAGAAATCTGTGCAGCACAGAGAAGAAGATGAGTTGTTTTATGACTAGTTATTAAATCAGAGCTTGCAGCAGAACTCAAAATCACACAGAGTGGGTTGAAGGAGGGGAATCACTAGCCATATAGTAACTATATACACCCTTCTAAAATCCTGCTTTTAGCAGAGGATGCAGTGATCACGTTTTCAAAGCAAGCAGGAAAGGGTGATCACTGTTTAGATTTTATTTTGTGATGTCTTTTCCGATGAGTCAGTTTTTAAGACCCACACTTGAAGAATCTAAATGTACCTCTGAGTTCAGTGGGAGGACACACGTAACTACCGCTGGAACTGAAGTAGTGGTCCCATCCTGGGCAAATGGGAAAGAGGCCAAGATCCCATCTCCTCTCATTGTCCTTAAGTTACCAGTTGCCCTCCAAAAGCAGAGACAACCATCATCTGCAGTTCAGAGAAGCAAGAGCAGCTATTCTCCCTTTCTCCTTTCCTGCCTGGTACACCCACGTCATCTGACCTGCACTTATTTAGAAACAAACACACCAAATCTGTCCTAGAATTTGTGCGAGCTTTGCACAGAAAGTAATGGTCTGTGGGTTGTTCTTTTCTGAGCTCTTCTTTTTCCAGCAACAAATATCTGTGGTGTGAGTGTACCCAATTTGTCTGCATACAGTGTCCTGTACTGCACATTGTGTTCTCTGGTATTTCAGTTAATAGCAAAGCTACCATAACACAGACCTAGGAGGAAAGAAGGTATATGAATGCAGCAGTGTACTTTGTACAACTTCATGATGCAGATTTCACTAAGCAAAGGGAATAGCTCATCATTTATGTTAATATATGGTTTTGTTGTTTGTTTGTTGTAAGTAAGTGCAATGAGAGATTTGAGTGACTAATGTCTGTATTCTACTGTATAATTCCATTGCCTTTTTCCCAATATCTTGCCAGTCTTTTCTATAAATTGAATCATCTTTTGATCTGTTTTTTTGGAGGAGCAGCTGATAGCCTTGAGTTTAAATCTCATACAAGCATAATGAAACACCAGTGGTTGTTTGCTAGCTATTTGGGGTCATTAAACAATAAACTGGATAGACAGAGCAAGGTTATGAAATGTGTGGAACAGCTAACACAGTGTTTAAGGTGACTGTCCATATTAGACTGAGCATCCAGGATGATCTACTGTATTAAAGGGCATTCTTTTGTTGGGACTTACTCTATACCAGAGCACTCTTTTGATAGGTCTTTCTAGGAGTGGTCTAAGTGCTTGAGTATCAATGACACATGTCATTGACTGTAAGCTTACATATAGATGTAACTTTGCTATAGGTTAGCAGTCTTGTCATCGTTCATTCATTCCTGTTTTCATCATTAGAGTATTGGCAACAATGAAGCATTTACTAAGGGGAGAAAAAAAAGCATTTGCAACTGAAAGCTATTAACTGACACTTCTCATTCAAGCAATGTCACTTAAAACCAAATATTTAGACTCCAAATCAGGATAATGAAACAACATTTTCAGAAGTGTGGTGGAGCTTCATTCTAATTGACATTTGTACTTGCCTGCAACTGAGGAGGATCAAGTTGCACAGAAGCACGAGGAAACCACCAATCCAAATTCTGCAGCCTTAACACGCGTTGTGTGGACAATGTTTAAATCAGTAATGTCTTTTACTACTTACTAAATTCTCTGTGTTTATTAATAAAGAGATAGGTGAATATATACCATGTCACCTAGCAACCTCAGATGAATATTCTGAACAGTTTTTGAATGAATAGTTGCTGTCAGGTTCTCAAAAATAGTTTTTTTTTTATTGTTTTGGCATTTGGAAGGTGTGGTCCCCCGTATGTGCTTGTGCGAAATGATAAGCAGCCAACTGAGAGTCACAGAAAAGGAAATAAAAATGGAATTATATGGGGTAATTGGCATATATCTATATAGAGAGATTTTCTATTTCTATTCTTTTAAGTTGGATCTGCATAAAATTTCTTGACATACCTCAAGTTCCCTATCTCTTCCATGGCATGCTAGCCCTATTATTTCTTACAGGAGAAATGGGCACATATATCCTTTGGTATCCTAAACAACCCATTCTCTGTAAGATAGAAAAAAATGTGCTGGAGCTCATTGTTTACTTATGTGGGGTTATGATATTATTATTCTTTGGCTAGAGAAGAGTGTCTGCTCTAGACTTCAGCCTTGCACCTTAGAGCTAAGTAGGAACCAGTAGCAATAGCTGAAATGTGTTAATGACAGCAGCTGGAGGACCTGTGGATTGAACAAGGGTAGATGTGGCCATATGCAACCTGGTTGGAGTGGGGCAGCTGTGGGGCCGTGACAGATTTTGTATTATGTCCTCTAAGCAGTGCTCGTGGAGTGGGGAGAGAGGGACACAGCACCTTCACCATCTCTAGTAAATACACACTGAACAGGGCAGAGTCACTGCTAATCCCAAGATGACCGAGAGTCTGCAGTAATTTAAAGCACTGTCAGGTCCTGGTGACCAGGTTTCCTTGATACTGTGTCTGTAAGGACCAGCTTGATGATGCAAAGCACCTACAGTGGCGTTTGTGATTTCTACCTACCAGTGATTTCCTCCCTAGAGCGCTGTCTCTTGGTGATGAACTAAGAGAGCATGTGGCCATGCTGCTGGCTTGCATGTCACAGGACATTTCTTGGAGAAAAGAAGCTGTACCAGGCTGTACCAGGACTAACTTCTGTCTGAACTTGACTACTGCAGAGGTCTGTTTGGGACAAAGTGTACCCCCAGTTCAATAGCTTGACAGAATGTGCTATTAAATTAAAGTCCTATTGTAAGTAGGTCCTGTGCTGAGGGTATAATTTGCATGATTGTTCCCAGCAACAAAGAGAAAGGTTGATTTCCTAAGAAACCAAAAGTATCTGTTTTCCTCAAATTTAAAAGCCAAAAGTATTGCAACAGCTGTTTATTTTTGTAAGTGGGGGCACTTCTTCTGTTCATGTGATAATTTAAAGCACATTATTTTTGTTCAATGTAGGCACTGAAATACATTAAAAATAAAGACAGCACTACAGAGTGCTGCTGAGTTTGTTAAAAGCTTTCTTGGCTTGCTCTTTCAGCTTGCAACTTTTTGTCGGAAAAATAAGAAACACATTTTAGTGATGAAATCTACAGCGTAAAGAGCGAAATGGGGAACAAAGAGGAAATTACTACAAAAAGTATGAGAGAGGTCAGGCAGGTTGGTTAATAAGATGTCATTAATGATCTTTATCTCACTGTCTCTGGGATTATGTTCATCATGGCATAGGGCTTGCTTTTATTTAGTCACCTTCAGTACTGAATAAATCAATTGCCGTTTAGCTTTAGGCTACACCCATATTTGAATGTCATCGTTATGTTGTCCACATTCTTAGTCCAAGATGCATTTGTCTTATGACGGGCTCTTAAAACTGTGATGCTGTCTGCTAGAGGGGATGTGTGCAGTTGTGCACCATTAGTGCTTAGGTCCCTAAGCATCCAGAATGGAGACGCACTTTTGATGCACTGGAAAGGGGTTGATGCACTAGGGGCTCGCTCAAGAATGAGCTCGTGAAAGTCCCACTCCGAGATGTTGTCAGGGTATCCCCAAAGTTCACACAGGCTCTGACACTGCTGCAGGCACTGCTTCCACATTGCAGATGTAGCCTGAGAAATACCTGCAGTTTGAACAAAGTATGCCCTTTACAATCTGTTTGCTGTCCTTAGGATTTTGCAAAAGAAATGGCAGTGTCAGATTTCAGATTTTCTCTAATTCTGCTCCATTATTTCAGATTTTTCCTGTTATTTCTTTTTCCCCCTTTTTCTCCCCCTCTAACACCTTCAGAAAAGAGCTGAAAATGCATAAGCTAACAGCCCTCTGTGCAGAGTGAGAAGTTTTTCTTTACATGATTTTCATCCTTGTTTATTCGTGCAAGCTGCAATCTGACTTTCCATCACTGTTATTTGACAGTGTGTTTTCAGAGACAACCTGCTACAAGTCTATTGTGCTAATGTTTGTAGGGATGTGGGTATACAATAGCAAACGTAAGGCAGGGGCTTCAGTTCTCCAGGTTGAAAGGACTCCCAGGATCAATCAGCCGGTGAAATCTGTCAATTGTTTTTGCGTTGTGTGGTGTTATGTGCATCCTGTGTGAAAGACATATGGAATACAGCTTTTTTTCCCTCCCTTCATGCAGCTTAAGTCATCTACTACTTGGATACTCAACAGCTCAGACTGCTTAAAGGTTGGCAAAACACTGATTGAATGTCTTAAGTTAATATGCCTATCCAGTTGGTCTGCCATTATACAGAGTGGTTTGATTTTATGTCACACTGTCAAGGACCTGACTGTGCTCAATCACCAAGTGATGTGAAATCTCTTTGTGGAGGCAGTTTCTTGCTCTGTGGTTGGGAGTTGGGGTGAAGAGATGCTCCTGTATGGAACTGTATCCTCATCCAAAATCCTCATGATGCCTTCGCTAATGTTACAGAATTTACAACTCTTGACTACGTGACCCTTCTAGCTGTGGCTGGTGCTTATAATCGTCTCTCTTTATTGTATACCAATTAATTCATCTCTGAAATCTCTCTTTGCACGGGAAAATCTTTCCATTACTAATCCACCAAAGATGCTAAGTGCATGTCAGTGCAAATAATGTTTTAGAAGTCCCAGGGTATTACTTGTTCCCCTAGTGGATTTAAATGTTTCAAATCTAGTTGCTGTCTAGATTGAATTGTGCAGTGAAGTCTTCCTCGTGACAAAACACAATACTTCATATTCATTTGTTATCAATAGAATTTGGAAATAGTGCTAATGCAATATTATAAGAGGTATAAAAATGTTAGAAAATAAGAGCTGAGTATTTAGGTCTCAATAACAGACAGGAAAATAAGGATTTGGTTTTGTTTGTTGCTCAGTGCATAAAGTCATAGGAATACAAGACCAGAATTCAGCCTAGTCCAGCATTCTGTCTTTAGCAATGACTGCTGGAAAGCAGAGAAACAGCAAAGGATAAGTGTATCATCCTGAGTATGGCTGCTGAGCTTCTGCACACCGTGGCTTAGGGGCTTCCTGAGCCTTTTCATGCATGGTAAACCTTTGTGGATCTTTTTTCTTTTTTTTTTTTCCTTCCAGAAATATGTCTAAATACTCTTGAATTCATGTAGACCTCCCTCCCAGGCAGTATCCAGTGTCAAGGAGTTCCAAAGGTGAACCACATGCCATTTGAAAAACTATCGTCTCCATTATTTTGAACCTGTCCTCTAGATGTCTCATTAGACATTTTCTATTACCATTTTATAGACCTCTATCACATCTACCTTCAGTTTTGTCCTTCCAGATTGAAGATCTCTAGTCTCTTTATTGCTTCCATGTACAGATGCTGTTCTTGCCTTGAATATTGTGGGTTTTTTTTTATATTTCTCAGTTTCTATTTCTACTGTATCATTCTGTAGACAGCATATAGTTGTGACGAGTGACTGCTGTTTGAACAAAAATTTCTCATTGATACGTGAACTGGTTCCTCTTCATTCCAGTGAGGGATGAGCTTTCCACTTTCTCTTTTTGATTGCATGAATGCATTTGAATCTTAATCCTCCAAGCACTTATAACTGTATTTATTTTTTGTTGGGTTTATTTGTACCTATAATAGTTCTTGGCAGATTAGTGCGGCATTTTGGGGGGAGAGAATCTTCTCCCTTTTCCTGTGTCTCTTATTCAAGCTGTTTGTGTGCTGAAATCCACTAAGGCTGAGCCAGAGTTTTGTATTACTTTCTAATTAGAGTGTGTATGAGCCATAATCAAAAATTTGGAGCTGCAATTAAGGATGGTCCATTTAGCGCATTACAAGGAAACAAACACAAAATGGAAGACAAAAATACTGTAAAATTGTGTTGCTTCACTGAGCAGGGAAGAAAGCCTATTGCTGAGAAAAAGCTGATGGATGTACATTAGCAATTAGTTAAGTGCCCAGGAGACAATGAGTAAAGAGTTTCTGAGATATTTTTTTGCAGCATATGTTTTGTTTGTAATGAGTATTAGTGATCATTCCTAGGTATGGAGAGAGGTCTGGCAGTAACACTTCTCTTCTTTGTTTCTTTTTTTGTTTTGTGGGTTTCAATGTTTGTTACAAAATAAAAGATGAAAATTTAATGAACTAGGGACTTTACAAACATTTCTTGTTCTATATCTCACCACTGGATTGAAAGTACTTCCATGTTCTTTAAGAAGAAAATGTGTCACCCCTCCATAGGGCATCCTGAGAATCCCAGATGGACATGGTACCATGAGGCCAAGATGATACAAAGCAAAAGCAATCTTTATCTCCTTCCACTTTACCTGCATCTGTACTTCAAAAAGTTCATGTTCCACAGCTTTGTGCTCAGCAGTTCAAGCTGAATTATATTTTCATTTCTTTTTTTTTTTTTTTTTTTTTTTTTTTTTTTTTTGCTTGCACTCTGTAAATACTGGGTTTGAATGTGCTTAAAAGTTTCTTTCTCTTATATACTTGTAGAAATAATATTGAGGTAATATAGATACACACATCTCTCCGTCTTTTTGCTCAAGAGCTTAAATGGTAGAAAACATTTTGTTCTATTTCTTCTCTCATGAAACAGCTGTTGTTTTTGCTTTGCAGTCCAGCCTCATTTACATTGGTACGCAATGGGCCCTTGAGGGAATGGGAGGGAACCATGAGGGCTTCGGAAAACTGGGCTCATTTTCCCACTCTTGACAGAGGAATAGGAAAGGCCAGCATGGCCTGCTCTTTCTAAATAATGCCCTTGCACCAAGTCTCTCTTTAGGATTAGCTGTCCCTCCGTATTTATCAGCCAACCCTTGGTGGCAGAGGCAGCAACCAGTTTGGCTTTCTGAAGTTGTACTGGAGATCAAGCAGGCAGCAGGCACAGAAGGACCAACCTTCGTGTCCATTTTCACCTGCTACAAACTAACTGTTCCCCTGGGGCACTGATGAAGTTGCCTATGGCTCAGTCCTGCAAGATATGAACACAACAGAGACATTTTATCATATCCTGCAGCCTTTCCCCACCCAACCTGGATCGCCAGAAAATGTGAGCAAGATGATAGATCCAGAATGAGGAAAAGCACTTTGTGTGAAGTCTCTTATAAAAGCTATAATGATCTCATGGAAGCTGATACAAATTGCTCCATGCATCTCTTGGGCTTTAAAAACAGAAACATCATACTAAATGAAGTGCATTTCATACACGTTTTTTGGGTGAAGGAGGGTGAACTAGGTGACTAGATGACTGCAGAGAAGATGCTTGCATGTCAACTGATGGTAGAAATTAGATAGGAAATTTCTCACAGGACTAGAGTTTAGTTATACAAACTTAAAATTAGAAGAACATTCTGTACGGTATGAAGGAAAACGTATCTGTAACATTTGGTACAAGCTAACATTAGTCAGGGTAATTAAATTCAATGTTTTTTAAAGATTAATAGATGTCTTACTTCAATTGCTTTAGCAGCACAAAAATGGGAGGAAAAGAATATTGCTCTACTGCACTTCTTTCATTTTCTGATCTGTCAGTTTGCCAGCTGGTGTCAGAGAGGCATCTAACTGGATGGATTTTCTTGATTTCAGGTGGTGTTTACAGAAGTAAATCACAGCCTTAAAAAGATAAACCCCAGTTTTGAAAGTCATAGAAGAGTTTAGAACTCCCTGAAAAGTGGATTTTGAATCCCAAGGAAAGTATTGACTGATTGTTTACCTCGCAAATCATCAGGAAAGAAAAAAAAGCCAAAAAAAAGAGCCTTTACCATGATATTTTAAGGAGTTTGATATTTTTTACTGCAAGGCAAAGCTCCACATAGGAAGAAGTGAATGAGAAGTTGTGTAAAGCTGTGCTCCTGCGTTTCCTGCTTCCCAGGGATGGAGAGTTGGGAACCCAACAAAATGCTGAGGCCGGCAGGAATGGTGTCATGTCGCTTGGTCGACCAATTGTACAACCTGCTTCCTGGGATGCAATTAGTACTTCTAAGGTATATGAGACAATTCGTTCAGTTTGCTTTGGGAAACTGGAATTTAGACACCATTTAGGAATCTTCGGAGTCTGTATCTTCTGTGCAGTCTATCAGGACACTAACTGTGTGATAAACACCTCATGAGGTAGCCTGCTCACAACATATCCACAGCACAACCGTCACCACAGCTACTGGGAAAGCAACAAGGCAACAGGTAGACATGTGACCAACTTTGCATGTGAGATGAAGCAGTTACTCTATTGTTTCCCTTTGTTTTGTTACACGATGGCTGGATTTTTATTGGTGTTTATTTTTTAAAAAAACATTGTGCAAAATATGATAGTTTTGTGATCAATTAATATATCATATTGAAAATATTGATAAATAGTTTACTCTTCATGGAACTGAAAGGGTTTATAGTCTGATGTCCTTGTGGTAGCATCAGTTTGGCAGGTCCCTCCCAGAATTATCTGATCACATGAGGAAATGCTGCAAACTGTTATATTTCAGTGCATGGTATAGAGTTTTCCCTTCAACCATGTGGTAATAGACTGTGTCTTTACTTAGGATTTTGTGCTATGTCTGGAACCCCCCCAAACAAAGCATTAATTCTGTATGATGCACCATAGCAGACTGGCCTTTTATCCCCTCTCTTCAGCTGTTTGTAAGAGCCAAACATAAGCTAGCCCACCATGTGCCAGAACTATGTGCTATTTATTCACACAGATCTATAAAAAGAAAAAAATTACACTCTACAAAATTTACTGTCTAAATTAGACCAGTAACAGTGTGAATATTGACAATAACCCACACTAGATAAGATGGGGTGAGAGTGCTAATTGTTTTTGAAAGTAATTTTATTTTAAGAAATGAATCCTATAATTAATTTTATGTTATATGCCATATTTCTTTTTTTAACACAATTATTCCTTACCTTTCTGTTTTTAATGGACAGGCAGGAGAGTGGGAGTAAATCGTGCTACAGGAGAACTCAGTGAAAGAAAGCTAGTTAACTAGAAACCATAGTTACACAGAGATCAGGCCTAGCTATAGAGCTCATCTTGGCAAGCATAACTTGGGTTCACGCAACCCCCTTTTGTGACTGCCAAATCTTTGCATTTAGAGTATTGCATGGTGTTCTTAGAGGGTGAGTAGTCACCTTCTATATTTGGGCCTCAGTACACTGATGGGTTCAGAAAGGAGTCAGGAGAGGTGTGCGCACCAGTCTTACTCTGAGAACAGCTTAAACTATCGGATTTTCCAACCCAGATATCAGCAAAAGAAGGGACAATAAAACATTTACTAGAATGTGTGCAGTGTTATATAGGACCACCTCTGTTCATCAATGAGAAAGTGTAGAATAGTTCCAGACGTAAAAACAATTTGACAAAATAGAGAAGCAATTATTCAGATACTGAGTCTTTATTTGGAAAGATAGAAGGTATTTCATTAGTTAGAGCTAACTCATTAGAAAATATAAGAAAAATATAGGCAATTCCACAGAGATGAATCAGACAGAATCAGCTAGTGAATGCTTATACACAGCAACTCTATTCTTTATTCACCAATTCACTTTATTAGAAAGCACGTGCGGACCCTGAAAAGATTTTTGTGCAGGCAGTTCCAAGAATGATATTGAAGCTCTATACCCCTAACTTATATAAGACTCATCACTAAAAATAAATCAGAACTGATGTCTTTCTCATAATTTCAGATATTAACATTTTTGTTCTAAAAGACTTTCTGATGGAAATACTAATGTAAGTATGTAAATTCTTACAAATAAAAACACTGCCAGAAATTGCTGATGAAAGAGTAATAAAAAGTAAGCGTGAGTTTTCACAGAAAATTAGAAAATGTTGGTAACAGAACTGGATCAAACAGACATGTTTCAAAATCACAGAACATTACCAAATGGAGGAGTTTTACTGAAGCAACAGAACAGAGAAGTGGGCATGATTGCTGCTGAAGATTTTTGAGAGGTGTGAAGTTAAAACTGCTTCTGGATTTGATTTTATTCTTGCAGTGTTCAGTAGATTTATTTTGACATTCTAAAGCCAAAGGCTGGGGAAAATATTCTTTGTTCAAAATGATTGTGGAGGATTAGAAATTACTGCTCATTACTGAAGTCTCAGTTAGTCTTTACCTTTGACCTTGAAATGCAGAGAAGACATAGATCTGTGCAGGAGCCAGAGAGAGCTCTATCATGAATTGATGTCTACCTAGTCATTTAGGTCTGTTTTAGGTGTACGTTATATTGACATTTGGAAATCCATCTTTTGGGGGATTTGCTTCCTTAAAATACAGTTAAATTACTCTATAGCAAGGGGATATACCAGGAGGAGCAAATGGGATGTTGTTTAGATTGCTTAGGATGTATACCAGTCAGGAGACAGAATATTATCCATGTCAGCTATTATTTGTTTATTAAACACTTAATGACTGACTGTGACATTGATTTTAATGTGCAAATTAAGGTACATGTGTTTAGTGTCAGGAGAGAAAAATGATAAAGAGAACCAGTGATGATTAGCAATCTCGAACCATAATTGGGGAGAAAAGATATTCTGCTTCCTGTGACAGGTATGGCTGACAGAATGTGTGTAAAGAGCACAAAGAAAGAAGAAATATTATGCCTTGTTTCTTTGGAAGAAAAGTGAGGTATGGTATGAATGGAAAGAGAAGAGTATAGGAAGACAGTTGTTCTCTTTGGACCAACATACATGATATTTTTGTTGTACGTCTATGAATAGAATAAACTTAAGTTACATTGTATAGATATACGGTATTCAAGTGACTAAATCAAGTGACACCGAAAAAAATGCCTTTTAATTTTGTTGTCTCTGTGCTGTAACTGTTTACATAAAAGTCGTTTGGTCCTAATAGAATTAGATGTATTTCCTATTGCAAGGTAATTTGAATTTCTTATGTTGTTCTATAAGTTTCCTAGATGTGAAATGCTGTAATCAATTAATCAAATCAAATTTCCTTGCTTTTAAATTTATGTTGTTTCTGTGCTACTAACTCAGCTTCTATTAAGGAACATCAAGCATGTATATATAAATGTGTTTTATTATGTGGTATATTGATTACATAAAATATCCATATTCAATACAGGTTAATTAAGGTTTGGATCATGGCTGGCATTTACTCCTCTTCAGAGTGAAGCAAAGACTTGTACATGGTGTGATGAGGCAGTCCTGAATGCCACGCTGCAAGAGTTTTTTGCCTTCCTGGGAGCACGTTATTGAAAAGACAGAGCCTAAGTTTCAACAAGCTGACTGTTTTCATTGGGAAGATTTGATTTCCTCCTCCTTTAATAGTCAGAAATGTAGACATCACCTCCAGGACCACTAGGAAGTCAGGGGAGACAGAAGAGTGCCTCTACTCTCTCCTGCAGGACATTGAGACTATACTGCTTATTGCAATTTATGGCTATATACCACAGTCTATTCCTGAGCAAATGCTCTGTACATTTGCTTGGCAGATGGTGGCTGCTACAGATAGATAGAATGATGATTCCAGCTAGGATATTTCCACAGATGTTTGTGAGCAATGCAAAATATGTTGTACTTTTCATGAGCTTTTTTTTCCTCTTACCAGTAAAAATTGTCTTAACTTATTGCAGGGCAATAAAAGAAATATCTGCTTCAGAGGTCTTCAAGACTCAACTACTGTATTATTCTAGAAAAACACATCATAGAGAACTTTGATTTTGGAGTTAGGATTAGGAACATCTCTATTTGAAGCATTCTGTTATTATTTTGTAAAAGGTATTAATGATGGGCTGTCCATGAAATTGCTCACATTTAACATCTCCATCATTTAAAGCTTTCCTTGCTACTTCTTATGCTACCAGTGGGACTGCACATATTCTGTGGCATACATTTAATTAATTAGTCTTTATCCATCCAATTTGGGGACATCCCTATTTGGGAACTTAATATATTATTAGTAACTAATGAGCAAATTCTGCTTTCTGATGATTAAATTTTCAAAAGTAATTTGAAATATAGATTGTAAGTCCTTCACAGGGAGACAGCATCAGATGGACTTCATTAATTAATCAGCATCATTCAGTGCACGGCGCAGCTATGCAGGTGCTAAAGGAAAATGACTGTTATTTAAAGTTATTTTTTACATTTCTCATTATTTCATAACAAAATGGCCTGGGGTTATTTCCCTTGTCCTGTTAACTCCACTAATAACTGAGACCTCATCCTGAAGGAAAATGCCTTAACCTTAATATGTGTTAGTACTTCTTAGCTGAGCAGTTAATCTGGCCCCAGAATTTGACCTTGCCTCAAGTTAGCACAGCTTATTAGCTCCTTAAGCAATCATTCTCCTTTGTGGATGTGGGCTGCTTCTGTGTTGGTGCTGCAAATCATATGTTGGTTTCCTGTAATTCCCCCTTTCCCACATGCCCTGGAGAGACAGGTAGTTTCTCTCACAATTCATTGAGAGGAAATAAAAAATTGTGGCTTAGCCTATTGAGACAAAGAAAATGTGTGTTACCCTGTTAGAAGTCTTAGTGCCAGACAAACAATGTATGGGCTTGCATGAGCTTAGGAATTTGAGTCCTATCCTACAGTGCAAAAAAACGACAAGTTAAAACTCCTGCAGTGAAGACAGACTCCTTTTCACATCTGAAAGACTAAGGAACTTTCCTCCGTTCCTTGTGAGGATGGAATAGGAGGCAGAATTGCGGTCCCTGCATTGGGAAGAGCCCAGCGACATACACACAAGTATCTGAGGAGGGTGAAGCATGAAAGCAGCACAGAGTAAGGCAAGACTCCTCCTTACTATGGGCAAAAGAAAGGACTGTACACTATAAAAAAGTTGTACCCTATAAAGTATCATCTCAGATGTCTGATCCTCATGGTGCTTCCAGCCTGGAGGACTAGGACCCCAAACTGTCATTGAAATCATTGGTGAAGTTCATGCCATGGAAGTCTTGCCTGCTTCCTCGTTTTGCCAAGCATTCTGTTTGCGCAGCTCCAGGAGCATTTCTGGGGAAGTGGCCATGAGATTGGTAAAGGTCTCTCCTTTCTCTGAAATCCCACTTCCTGGCAAGAAACTTCTTCAGCTAAACTAGTGTCAAACCAAATGCAAAAACTAGTCATGATGGGTTGTGATTCAGAGAGTTGTTTTTAGATGCTTAGTAGTTGTTGGAACCAAAGCAGGAGAACCACATCTTGAGTTGTTCTGATCCAGGACCCAGTTCAGAATGCTACTATTAATAGTCATTCTTAATAAATATTTCTATAGTCTCAGTTTTACCAATAATGCAAAACTACATAAAAATGATAAATCTAGTTCCAAAGGGTTAAAATAAGGAGCCAAAAAACAAACAAAAAAAAAATGTGGGGTAACATGGAGACACTTAGCTTTACTATACTGGAACCTTAGTTTTAATTCTCTTTCACTTATACAAAAGGAAAATGATAATAAGAACCTCAAATATATCTTCAGATGAAAACATCAGCATGAATGGGAATATGAGGAGTTAAAAGAGCTAAAAATGAAAATGATATTCAAAAGGAAAAAAGAATATAAACCAGTTAAATGCAAAATTAATACAGAAGGCCAAAAAAGACTTTGGGGAATAACTTTCTAAAAGCATAAAAATTAGAATTTTACTTGTTTGTCAAACATATTAGGATGCCTACCAGAAAGACTTTGGAGCCAACAGAAATACATGCTTTAAAAAGAGTTCTCACAGGACAAAAAAAAGAGAAGAAAAATTAAATCACTTTTTTTTTTTTTTTTTTTTTTTTTTTTTTTTTTTTTTTTTCGGAGAGCATCACAACACAAAAGAAAGGCACTGAAGGCAGAGGACTTTATGTTATGTGGATCAGAGTTTAAAACAGAACTGTCTCCAAGTAAGTTATTAGTAGAATAAGATTTAGAAGAAATTGATCAAGTAAAGGCAGAGAAATTGCCAGAGCCAGATGCTGTTTACTTGGGAGTCCTAAAGAAACATGAATATGTAATCGGGAGCTCTCAGTTGTGCTATAGAGCAGTTAGTTAAACTGGTCGTGGTGCTGGATGAAAGGAAAGTGGCAAGTGCAGGTGCAACTTTTTTGAAGATTTAATGGGTATGGGGAATTCAGGAAGCTTAAGACAATCTGTATAACTTTGGCAACACGTGAACTGTTAGAAGTCATCCTAGAACTAAGAGAAACAAAGATGAATAAAATATAATGAATAAGAACCAACACAAATTTTGCAAATGGGATTAGGACCTTACAAATACTTTAGAGTTTTCTGAGAGTCACTGAAGATACAGAAAAAGTCATCAGGTTGATACGCTGCCAAAAGGCCTTTTTGACAAGGTCCCTTGCTAAAAGATCTCTAGGAGATTATTGCAGGAAAGGAGAGAAGGTCATTTGCATATTAATAACTGTTTAAAAGGTAGGAAATGAAATGTAAGAATGAATGGACAGATTTCGCAAGGGAGGAGGATAATGATGCAATCCCTCAGGGATCCGTGCTGAGGCCTTTACTGTTAAGTATATTGATATATAATTATACGTTATAAAAATAAATAGTGTGTGTGTGTATATAATATATTTATACATTTACACATTTATATGTTATGCACCTACAGATCTTTATTTTAATATGCAGGTGACAACATGATGTGAAATTTGTATTCTGTGTCTACAAACGCAAAGTAAAGCATACACTAAGAAGTGCGCTAGCTATATGCCCACAATGACAGGGCCTAAATCAGCATTACCATGCAACACAGTGAGCTGGGAGCACTGGAGACTGCTCTGAAAACACAATGGTTCAGTGATCAGTACTGTTCAAAAAGGCAGAGAGAACATTAGGAACTATTGCAGGGAAAAAAATGGATGTTTACTCTTTTGTCTTCTATGTCACTGTGAATAATCATAGTTCAGCTGCATCCTGAACACATTTTGGGCAGGTCAGAGTGTCATTCCCTACATTTCAAAAAGCTATAATGCAATTATAAAAGCATTATAGCTATCTCTCTTGAAAGATATATGCTATACAATATATATATAAAAGATGATAAGGTTGCTGGGGTATAGAGCAGATTCTATACAAGGAGAGGTTAAGAAGGCTGCTGTGCTTCAGATTATTCTTGGAATAGAGACAGATAAGAGAGCAAGAGAGATGTAGTCAGACAGCAAATTTCAGACAAATGCTTGTCATTTAGGTGAGAAGTAATCTTGGAATTCACTAGCATTTTGGGTGGCTGAAACTATGGATGGGTTCAAATAACGATTGCAAAGCACAAGAGATGTCATAAAAAGTTGTGGGAACAGTTTCTGCTTGCAAAAAGCCAAATCCCACTGTCTCCCAATAGCGTAACTCAAAGAACCAGGACTGTTCTCGCCCCACTCCCTATCCAAAGCCAAGCTGCCTGTGTTAGCACTGACGTGTATCTGATGCCATGATACACTGCAGTCAGGTCACTGCACTAAAGGACAGTTAATCCCTTTGTTGTTGTTGTTGTTGTAGACTTATTTTTCTGAACTGTTTCCCCACAGAGGGAGGTGCGTGTTAATGCCAGGACAGAGAAGTGGGCAGGACTGTGTGCTGGGCAGCAGGGTGGAGAGGAGAACTGCAATTGTTCTCATCAATATTGGCTTAATCTGCCTTATAACCGCACCCCAAGCTGGAAGCAAGCTGTGGAGGAAGCCACTCTGTTCTTATACTTTTTTCCCCATACATTTTGCACAAGCTATTATCAGTGAAAAGTTAGATGGTCCAGTTTGTCTTGCTAATGTTCTTGTGACTTCTATCTCTTTTTTGGTAAATCTCTTTAAGCTTGGCCTTCATGCTGGCCAAAGAGGCAAACCAAAATTTTGCCCACTTTGGAGAGAGAGCGGCAAGGCTTATTGTGGCCTAAGTGCATTTATTCTAAGTCAATATAAACACAGTGCCTAGAGATTTTTTCGTACAGGTGGTATCCTGATCTAATTGCTTTAACTGTGGCCAGAAGGGACTTCAAGATGCTTTCCCATTCTCTCTATAAGGTTGTATGTTGCATAGAGTCTTTGCGTTCATGGCACTCATTCTACTAAGGGTAAAACATCACATTTCAGTTCAGATTTGGCGGGTCTTAGAAGTTCTGCCTCAAAGCTATTAAGTCGCAACTTGGATCATCTCTTTCCTGAGAGCTAGTCCAGCCTTCCTGCATCTGGATGGGACACAACAGATTTGCATACATCTGCTCAGGAGTGAAAGGTGTCTTGCCTAAAATGAGCTTCAAAATATTGAAGCAAGGACCAGTGTCCAGTGTGTGCCACAAGCAGGTGATGGTGGACACAGCCTCCGTGTAATGCCTGACTTACTGACTCAGTTGTAGCCCAGCATATGAAACCTTACAAAGAAAGCCTTGCAGTTAGCAACAACTTGTAGAAGGTTTTTTGGGGGGATAATTTTGATGGACAAATGCGTTCATGAGTCACCTCTTTTAAGAACCTAGAAAATTTAGAAATACTTCGCAATTTTATTTTGCAAAAAGAAATACACAGAAGGGTTGATTGAATAGATGACAAAGTAACTGCTTTGATATTTAAATATTTTGTTCTAATTAGGAATACAAGCATCTCTGAGAGGACATATTGCTGGTTTGCATGAAATATAGTGATTTAGTATTGATGTTAATATCAGTGTCAGAGCTGAGATGTTAGTTTCTAACATCCGTTTGGAACATCATTATTTTGCATCATATATGTTTAGTGTAAAAAGCATCAATTTTTCAAAAATAGAGATTTTTCAAACAAACGTGGAAGAAGCAACTGTTAAAGAGACCACTAGATTTGTCTGAGACCATGTGCATCTATGTCTAGTCTCTTGCTTTACAAAAATTGATAAATAACGGATTGACAGGTTCATGGTTTCCAGAGGATACATGGTACATATAAATGTCAGGAACATAAATTCAAATATTCCATTTTTTCATGATGAATAGTTCAGTGAAAAGCTTTTATGGTTCTAAATAAAACTCATAATTGAATTTCCCCATTGCTTTAACTGAGTTTGGGCTACTGTGACAAAAAGGGTAAAAAGGGTGAGTCTGTGCATCCCTCCTGAACAACGATATTTGCTGCATGTTTAACAGAAGGTTTCCTCAATTAGACAAAGCTATTCACCAGAAATATTGTCTGATTTCTACTACTCAACATACCTGCATTTTTAAGTAAGTATAAAACGTTAAAACATGGCTCCACTATTATAATATTTTTTTCTTAATGATGAATGTTAAAAGATAGGGACATGAAGCTTAAATGTTGCTCATATAAGAACAGAAGCTGGGATGTAAGATAAAGTGGATTCCATGATACCTGTCTTTTGTGATCATGCATTAGTAATCCTCAGGAAGTACTTTTTTTTTCTGGTCTGCTCCACCAAACTGTTTTCCAGGGCAGTTGAGGGCTGCAAATTGATGATGAGAATCTGACTGAAAGTAGACTTATTTTCCTGGTCTGTCATGTGTTCCTTTATAGTGGCATTTGTCATAAAGTGTGCATTTTATTTATTTCTTCATGCTTTTTAATGCTATGTATGATTAAATAAGGTGACTGGCTTCCAGTGGAACCTCCTGGAGACTCCAGCCTGTGCTGGGAGGGTAACTGCAGGGTCAGGAGCCCAGAGTTGGGATCTGCAGCTTCCGCAGAAACATCAGCAGGGACGTGTGGGGAACAGACAGGCCTCGGAAACAGCAGAAAGGAAACCCTAGGGAGTGAGGGACGTGCACTGTATGGTGCAGCTCTGATTGATAGTCATTGCAAGGATACCGTGAGTGGTATCCTTAAACTCTCTCATTGGTACTGTGAGCTAGTGACTGACTTTTCTCTGTTAAAAAGTTAGTATTATTTCTGTTTAACAAAATTCCTTTTTTTAGGTTTTTTTTTTGTTTGTTTGTTTTCTAGCTAAAAGTTTTTTAGCCTGTTTTGGTGAGCTCACTTCAAGGAGATCTGCACAGTTCTACCTCAAAGCTCTAGCTGAGCTGAGGGGCCTTCACGTATTCATCTTTGCATGTTACAGCTCACTGTTTTAGTGACCACTGCTGAGTATGTCTTATTCTTAAAACACATGGATCTCATAATCCCAGTTGATTGTCAATGAACACTAGAAAGAAGTTATGATATCTAGACGTTGATAACGCAGCACTGCAGAGTTTAGGAGTGCTTGGAAGATTTGTGCCCATACAAAGCATAGCAACTGTTCACAGTCCTGTTAGAAGGGTGGAGTTTTAGTAGGAAATCACGATGATAGGAATCTCCATCCAATTTTGGAAAACGTATGCTCTGAGCATTGCATTAGCACAGAGAACTTGTGGGGTATTCAGTGGATGACCCCAAAGATAGATGGTCTCTTGTTTTCTTCTTTGCCTCTTCAAATGCTACCAAAAAAAAAAAAACAAAAACATTTTGGGGACAGAATTGGGATAGTGATTACACAGGCCAATGTTTGCTATAGTCAAATACTGAAAAGAAAATTCCTGTGTACAGAATTCCAAAGGACCCTTAGGAAAAGAAACCAACCAACTTTTTATGTATACACAGAAATGCTTCATAGAGCAAAAGTGGCTATGCACCATCTGCTTCTAATTTTTGGACAAAACCATCATTCTTGCCTAACATTCCAAAGCCCATGCCCTCTGAGAGTTTACTTATAAAAGCAAATAAAGCCAACTTTCAATGCACAACATCCTCTCTTATGTAAGTTATTTGTAGGCTGAAACATTTCAATGGAGACTATAAATGGGCTTTCTCGCCCATCACTCAAAATAAACTCCAGTGTTACCCACACTAAAGTTTCTGATGACACCTTTTTGAGTGTATTACCATATTACTTATGTAAGAAAGCCACGGTTTAATTCTAGTCTATATATTGTAGATATTGTTCTGGTAGCACCTTCATCCATGTTACAACCACAGAGAAACCTCATTACCTCTGCAGGTACTTCTTACTTCACTAGAGTACCAAGAGCCAGTCAACGTGCATGTGAGCCAGATAAACATGAGAGTCAGAAATGTAGCTTAGTGTTTATATAAATGTTTATCCAAGACTTTCTAAAAGCTGATACTGGTGAACTAGAATCATGTTTGCCATCGTATCTTGTGGAAGATGGACTGAGTCAGTAAATGATACAGAACCCGCACATGTAATTGTTTAAATATGTAAGTTGGAGAAAGTTTTGACTCTGCATATGAAACCTCTTGTAAGCATGCTAGACTTGAGGTGATGATGGTAATAGCCGAGTGGTTTGGGCATTTTCTTTGTCCTCTTCTACACAATAGCCTTAATTAAAAATAATCAACATCTTTCTCTCTGCTACTTAATGATAATTGTCCAAGAGGGACAGATGAATATTTGCCTTCCTGGTAGTGAGACAGGAAGGCTGCTTCAGAATGTACCTCTTTCCTCTTAACTTTGTTCTTTTTCTATGTACAGGTTGTCACATCATCTTGGATTATTCTATTCATTAGATGCCTGTTTTGTGTGATTTTGAACTTCCCAATTGATTGGTATTCTGGACTGTCTCTGGAATTTGTGATGCTTGAGCTAAGGTTCAATGTACTGAACCTTTCCCAGAATAAACAAAGACAGAAGCATAATAGGGGTGTAACATATCTGAGAAAAAAATCACTATCCAGGAGGTAACCCAGAACTTTAGTGTATTAAAATTAAGAGCTTTCCAACCGAGAGCAAAGAAAATGGATACTGTCCAAACCATATAGTCCTCAGCTGGAGAAAAACTCATCCGTGCTCTTCAGTATCTTGGCAGCAGGAAAAGAAACAAATAGTCAGAGAGCTATACACAGGTATTCTCAGTGGTAGCTCC